>KN361627.1:3179-13550 GCA_000785685.1 Uromyces viciae-fabae
TTTAAAAATTAAAAATTCAGATTTAATTAATATTAATATCTGTATTTTAATTTTAAATATTTTTAAATATTTTTTGTTTTGTTTTTAAGTTTTATTTTAAAATTTAAAAACATTTACTATTTTTATTTTCAATATTTTGTTTTCTTTTATTATCAACAATATTTTGACAAATAGTCTATTAGTACAAACAAAAAAAAGCAAAGCATGTGGATTCTCTTATAAGCCAGTTATTCTAAATTTTCAATTTTTTAATTAAAAAACTCTATAGTTCATCATTCTCTGCACCTTGGTCTTTTTCTTTGGGAACAGGGTCAGATTCATCTGTGTCCAAACACTTGATTGTTGTCTGCTCCTTCAATTACTTTGGTTTCTCCAACCTTGACTGTCTTGAAGTGATTAGCCAAGTTGTTCAAAAAAAATTAAATCATTTCATTGAATCCAGTTCCTGTGGGCTCTCATAGTCAATTTGTGATTTTATGATGATGCAGATGTGAGATTTTGATGATGAAAGAATTTTAAAAGAGGAGCAAGGGGACAGTTTTTAGTTTAAAAGATTTTATGACTCAACTCAATGATTTTATTCATTCATAGTAAGCATTATTTATAGAAAATGAAATGAACACTTCACATCTCTGTGACATGTTATACCAACCACAAAATCCTACCCACCATCCCACCTGAGAAGATAACTACTATAACCACTAAATTATAGCACAAAAAACCATTTTATAAATATGGAACAATATAACTACTAGATTACAACACAACTAAAATTGTTATGAAATATTTGATTTATATTTGACAACTAAACATCAATTATAAGAAAGCTTATGACTACGCAATTAGAAAGTATCACATAACACCACCACACATGTTATAATAATTATTACTATATTATTGACAACTACACATCAATAATTAATAAATATCTCAGTGATAACCACACATCAATGAGATAAAACTAACTAGATAACTGTATGAATATTTAAGTAGATTTATTTTATATTTTGCAATATTGGGAAAAACTTGATGAGGATAAATGGGAGAGGCATGGGAGTGGAGGAGAAAATCATAGAAAAAAAACATCAATTAATTCAATTGATCCTGTGTGCTTGAATTTTGATGGATGGCCTTGTATTGTAATGCCAGATGAAACTGGTTCATCATTCTCAATTGCATCAAATCTATAATTTTGGCCATTAAGAGAAGTTCAGCATTGAATTCATACACATTGAGGATGATGATCTTAGCAATCATAAATTCATTGGCAGCACCTTCAAAGATGCGGGCCAAGTTTCCCTAAATTGGCTTAAGATGTTTGCAATGACCACACAATGGGGAATCTGTAAGGGTTGAAAAAAAAATAATATACATTGTGTTCAGTGTGAGGTTGAACAAGGAGCTTCACAATCCAAGGAAGATGTCCTTTTTTTTATCATTACTGTAAATGACATCATCAAATGGGAGGGAGGCAAGTACATATACCAAGAAGAAAAGAAAAGCCCAAAAATCAAAATCAACACTGGATTGCTGCACTAAGCTACACTCTTTGACCCATTTTTTTTAGTAAAAAATCAGATTATTGAGTCCAAGAGCACTGCAGAGTTAGCTCAAATTTCAAGCGCTTCACTTATCCTTCAGCATAGCCAAAAAAAAAATCTCCCAAAGCCACTGTAGTGTTAGCATAGAATTTTTCCAGCTTTGATAGCATTTTAGTTCAGCTTTCCAAAGCTAAAAAAAAAACTCAGCCCACATGCAGTGTAGCTTCATAAATTTGCAGCTACACTGCACCACAGCTAAAATTTTTAACTCAGCCCACATGCAGTGTAGCTTCATAAATTTGCAGCTACACTGCACCACAGCTAAAATTTTTAACTGTGCTGTGCTGGAATTAAAAATATTGCTACACAGCACTAAAACTAAAAGCTTCACTACACCTAAAAAAACCCCACATGATCTCCCAGGGTACCCTCTGGAACCCTGGAGTTTTTTTTTTTTTGAGCTCAATCAATCAGATATCCTTTTTATTGATATATTGGACTTGCTTATCTTCAACTCTTACCTTATCTTAAACTCTTATATTATATTAATATCTAGATGGTTATCTTATCTTATTGTATTTTATTATTAGTTTGATGATATTGTCTTAAAATCATTCAAGTAGATTATTTTGAATTTTTATCTTGAATTTCTTTAATCTTATCTAAACATCTTACCTCACGTTATCTTACCTAAATATTTTATCTAAAACTCAATCTTCTAAAAATATATATCTAATATTATATGGTTTAAAATTTTTATCTAGTCTCTTATCTTATCATTGCTTATATTCTGAATTATTATCTAGAATAAAATTATATATTATTGTACAAGTTATTTTGTCTAATAATATACTCTCTTAATGGCTTAGGTTAAAGCCAGGGGGCTGCTTTCCCCAAGAATTTTATTATTCACCCCAGCTTGTGTTCCTAAATTTTTCTCCCATTTTTTTTTTTCCTTTCTAAATCTTTTTATCCTTCTTAAAATTCATCAAGAGTCAACTCTTAAAAATTTTCAGAAAGAGAGTAAACCAATAAAGTAACTCAATCAATTATTCCCTTCTTTATCAACACTAAAAAAATATTCAATCTAATCTTTTACTCTTTCTACTTCAAGTCTAGTATCTCACTGTTTCCTTTGAATCCCTCAAGATTCATAACTTTAAAGTTTTCAGTCCAGTGTTTTTACACTTATGTTTGTTTTCATTATTTTCATTATTTCTCTTTATTGTGGTTTGAATCTAAAAGAACTGACTCTCTCAACCATTAATTTCTGCTTTCTATATTTTTCTTGCTCTATTCATTAGTCTTCTTCTCATATTTGCTCACCTGATCTTCATCCATCACTATTAAATAGCTTAAAGCTTATCCTTCTTGTGGTTTTTTTTCAGTCTCTACTTTCTCATTCTTTTTTATATTTTTTGTTGAAATTCTTTATTCCTATTTTTCTTTTCATTCTGGTTTTGGTAATTTATTCAGAAATTTAACATTCATATCTTAAATTATT
This sequence comes from Uromyces viciae-fabae, assembly GCA_000785685.1. Classification (NCBI taxonomy): domain Eukaryota; kingdom Fungi; phylum Basidiomycota; class Pucciniomycetes; order Pucciniales; family Pucciniaceae; genus Uromyces; species Uromyces viciae-fabae. Next base: position 6,225 of record KN361627.1, read on the forward strand.
TTTCTATCTTATCAGGCTAATCACCATATTTATCATATCTTAAAATAACTTAAATAAATTATTTTGTCTCATCTTATCTCAAATAGTCTACCTAAATCCTTTAATCATCTCATATCTTATATTACCATCTTAGCTTATAATCTTATTTTAAATTATTATTTAATTTTATCTTATTATCTTATACAAAACTATCTTACTTAAAATTTTACAAAACTTCTTGATTCTTATTATGCAGTTTCTTTTTTTTTTAAAAAAAAATATATATATATCTACAGTGAATCTGCAAGCTGTGAGCAAGGGGATGATATGTTTTTAATTTATTTGTGTACTCACATCTTGGACTCAAAGTTTTCTTTTCTATATTTTATTTTATATCAAATACTTATAGGAGTTCATCTGATTAAATTTTATTATTATTGTTATGTTGTTAAACCCTAATTTTTTACTTGATTGTTACTTTTGCCATAAATGGTGCTCTTATCCTTATGAAATTAGCCACCAGGTTTGAGCTTCTTTCATAATGAACCAACCTGTTCCTTTCTCCTTGGTCATTTGGTGGCCTCCTCTTTATCTTACTCAACATTATTGCTTCAATTTTATTCAAATGACTCAGTTTGCGTTGTAAATTGAAGAGAAAATCAAAAGATTCAAATATTGATTGTTGTTCAACTTCATTTTTTTTTATTCAAAACAGAACAGAACAAAAATTGTATTTATGTATATATAAATAATAATAATAAATCCCCCTAGAAAATTTAAAAAAATTAGTTTTTTCTTCAGCTTGATTTTAGGAAAAAAAAAAAAGCTAGCGCTTGGCTTTGCTAACAAAAAAATATTCCCAAATATTGTTAGCTGTGAGCTTTACAAATTTGAAAATTTGGGAACTCCTTTTAGCATTAGCTTGATAATTTGGGAAGTCCTGTTAGCATCAGCTTGATAATTTTGGAAAACCTGTTAGTGTTATCTTGAGTTCTGTCATCCGGCTACTAGGTTAGAGCTAACTAACAGATAGCAGAAAAATTATGAATAATATTTTCATGACCAAAAATATTATTATAAACAATAAAATAATGACAACTCTATTAAGAAGTATGAGTAGTAGAAAGCTAGCGCTTGGCTTTGCTAACAAAAAAATATTCCCAAATATTGTTAGCTGTGAGCTTTACAAATTTGAAAATTTGGGAACTCCTTTTAGCATTAGCTTGATAATTTGGGAAGTCCTGTTAGCATCAGCTTGATAATTTTGGAAAACCTGTTAGTGTTATCTTGAGTTCTGTCATCTGGCTACTAGGTTAGAGCTAACTAACAGATAGCAGAAAAATTATGAATAATATTTTCATGACCAAAAATATTATTATAAACAATAAAATAATGACAACTCTATTAAGAAGTATGAGTAGTAGAAATTTTAATGCGTAAAAAGATTCCCCATGCAAAATAACTTAGCATCAATTACTGGGTGTACCCCCAAATTCCTACTCCTTAAACATTTTTGCCATAACTGGGCAGAAGCTGCTATAAACTCAGTTTCTACCATGTTAACATGTGGAATATCTCTCACATGTGTTATGTGTGACTCGGAAATTATTTAATAATCCAAAAAAACATGAAGAATAGCTGATTCATGTGTAGTTTACAAGTTATGACCATACAGTTGCTGAAATTCCAACATGAAACAAGAATTCCCCCAAATGCAGGTTCTATAACCCCTGCTCCAAGAATCCCTGTTCTCACTGTGCACCAAAAACAAAAAACAAAAAAAATTCATGCAGGTGGAAAGAAAATACAGTAAGCCCCACATATGACCAAGAAACACAGGGGCTTGAACAAAGTGTTGAAATTCTAACATCAAATTCGTGACCACAACTCAATCAAGATCTCCATTCACAGTCTCAAGTCAACTTCCTCACTTAGTTTAGAACAAAGTAGTCAAAAACCTATATTTAGTTCAACAGTTTAGTGATATGTTAGTTACATATTGCTAAGTAGTAGTAATAGTAATGTGATAGTTTCTTATTATAAAATCAGTAGTCATTTCTTTTGTTAGTTACAAAGAATAATAAGTTCAGTAAGAGATAGTTTCTCTAAAATTTCGTGCTTCTAGTTGAAGCCCAGTAAAGTTTAAGTCAGTTGCTTTTAGTTAAAGCTTAGCTTAGTACTTCTAGTTGAAGTTAGTAGTTAGTGTAGTGAATCACAAATGAATTTATTCATTATTGTATTTAGTTCACCCACAAGTGTTGGGGTGTTTGTTTCTCCTATAAGTTTAGGAAAACTTGCATGTCGTAATTAAATCATTGGTTCATCTTAAACCTTTCTCCCAAGTCCCCTCTGGGAATAAGTCCAATCAGTTATACTTTTACTATAAAAGTAAAAACCCTTCATCCTTCTCCTATATCATCAACTCAGTCAGCAGAGCATTCAGCTCTTACCGCTATAAATTCTTCACAAAGATGAGGTAAAGGAAAGATCACACAGTCTCAAAGCCTCATTACTGTTACATCACATGTTTGTGGAGTATCTGTATCAGTCAACATGGCCTCAGAGCACCCCAAATTTTTAAAAACTTGTGTTCAAACATTTCAATAGAACTTATCTTATCAAGTTTACAAGACCAAAAGGGCGACCAAACACCTAGTATCAAAGGAAATTCCTGTATTGCAATAGTAGCAATACATGTTAAATTCCAGCATTTATCCTGGCCAAACCAATAATTCTCCAAGGATACCAAAGTAATAACAAGGAACTTAGAAGTTAAAAAACACAGGAAAAATACTCTGTACTGGTCTAGACCCTGCAGTACTCTACTAAAGATACAGGGACTTATGGAAAAGAACCCTAAAACCTGATAACACCAGCTTCAGCTAACTTGTGGTTATCCTGTATGCCCTAGGAATTGGAAATAATATAAAAGTAGGCCTATGATTCTCCCTACTTATTCCCATTGTCATATTTACCCAGCTATACATAGTTACATACGTACATAAGTATTATTCAGTCACTTTTTAGCACCAAAAGACATTTATCACCTCAACTGCTCCCTGGGATCCTCTTCAGAAATCTAGCTGTGTGCGCTTCCATTTCTCCACATGGCTGTCAAGAGTCCCCCTCATAGCTCCTCCACAAATTTCCCCTCCCCCTGGCATTTTTCTGGGGAAAAAGATTTGCCCCAGATACCTCTATCTTAAAACCACTTTCTGGTAATTCTGGGTGAAACCATCCCTGATTTAATCAGGCCCCAGATCCAAGTTGAATCTCAACTTGTTGGAATTTGGTCCTCATGACCACTCAAATTTTTTATAATTATGCCTAGCTTTTTAAATTAAAATATTTTTTCATTTCTAGGTAAATTAGTTAAATAAAAATAGTAAAGAATTAGAATAAAAATAAAGTATTTAAAAATAGATAATATTTGCAGTAGTATGTGTCACGTAGTCATTGAACCTTGATCATCAGTAGTCAACATTCTTCTTGAGAAATATTTTATATATTTTTTATTTTATCTTTATTATTTGGGAGTTAAATAAAATGAACTAACAATCCATTTTATAGTGTGAAATATTATTAACGTAGTAGTAAGATATCTCTAGTGTTTAATAATTTTTCTCTTAACTTGTCATTCTTGTTAGAACCATTTTAAACACCTGACTCAGGGGGCTTATTATTTTTTTATTCTATTTAAACTGCTGCTGTCAGTAATAAATAAAATTATTGGTTCTTTCTCCTAAAAATCCAAAACACTCTGAGCCAACCCAAGTGAGATTACCCATTCTCCTTGCCCTTCTTCCTTAATTTTGAGTTCTTCTTTTTTTAAAAATTAATAACACAAAATAAATAAATAAAAAATTATTATTCTAAAAAATAAAAATCTAAAAAATTTTTTAGTCCTCAATTTCAACACAACTTTGAAAGGGTTAAACCACCCCATGAATTTTTTCCTGGACCCTAAAATAAACAGAGGGTTAAACAACCCCAGCTTAGCTTGTTAATTTTTATACTAAAATTATACTATTTTACCAAACCCATGGTAAAAATAGTTATAAATACTATTTTTACACATCTTGCAGTGTGTGTAGATAAAAGGCATTCATTCCTTGGCATAACAGTTTCTGACAAGTTCAAAAAAAAAAAAAAACTAACACTAGGCTGCTCTAACAAACAAAAATCCCAAATATTGTTAGCTGCTGACTTAAATAAATTGGAAAATTTGGAAAAACAAGTTAGTATTAGCTTGATTTCAGAAAGAGAAGCTAACACTAGGCCTTGCTGCACAAAAAAAAAACAAAAAAAATCCAAATTTTGTTAGCTGTTAGCTTAAAAAGTCAAAAAAAAAAAAAGCTAACACTAACTGCAGTGTTAGCTAAAAAAAAAAATGCTACAGCTACGCTGCACTAATTCTAACTTCAGTGCAGCACCATTGTCAAAATTAGGCCCCAAGACCAGTTGTTTAGTTGATTATAGTTTTATTAATTTATTTAATGAGACCAAAGAAGACAGGAAAAAGTTTTTATTTCTCTCTTCAAAATTGCTGATTATGTAGCTCCATAATTTTTTTCCATTATGTTGGGCTGATCTTTGTTTTTATGATGTAGGTGATGTGTAGTAGGAGATATTAACAAATGATAGAGAAGCCAAAGGTTAACTGGGTCTTCTTGATGTATTTCCTCATGAAGATTTATGAAGAATAGGCAAGAAGTATATAAAATGAAGGAAAAAATATTAAGCGAACCAGAACATGTATAGATAAGAAAAATCTTACACTAGAATTTCTCTCAGACTTGGCTAACTCTGAGAAATCTTCTGAAAAATTAAAGGTTTTCATCTTGGGTATTTGAGATCAGGATATTCATAAAAATTAATATATTATTTTTAATATTCAAACAAAATAAACTAATTGTTCCAGTTTACAGTTTCCTAAATTAAATTTCATAAGAATTTAATTAATTTCTACCAATTAAAATGTATATTCTATATTAGCATTAAAATGAGTGAAGAAAAAAAAACAAGAAAAACAAGAAAAACAAAACAAAAAAACTTATAAAAAAAAAAAAAAAAACTCGAACTTCATTTTATTATAAATTAAAAAGATTAGGAAATACTCCAGTGTTACAAATAAGAGCATTATTAATTTGTAATTAAAATGAATAAGGTGTGATTATATTTATAAAACTAATTGGGAACCTCTTCTTGCTGAAGGTCTTTTCAGAGGTCCAATCCAAGTAAATGACTGTCTTGGATCTGTTCGCATGCCTTGAAAGAATGGAGCTTGCAATTGAGAAGGAGCCATCACTTAAAAAAAAAAAGTAAAAATATATACATATATATATATATATTAATGAGATTATGATGATGAGGCAGTTGAATGATGAAGTCCACCCAATGTGAAAAAAAAGAAAAAAAAAAGAGAGAGACAAATTATAAACTTACTATCAAGTTTTCTTTTATCGTTTCGATGTCTTCTAACTCTTATTGATATAAAGACTATAAATGAGATCAAACAAATACCGAATAGGCAACCAACTACTGCTCCAACGATATGCGACACAGAACTACCACCTTCATAACCAGTTGAAGAATATTGATCTATAGGTATAGAATTATTTCCCATAGCTGATGATGTCACGTTATGATTTATTGGAGACGGTAAACTTGTAGTTGCATTTGATGTACGCGTAGAAGCTTGGGTAGGCCACGTAAGGGTTGATACTGATCCTGGAGCAACGATGGCAGGAGAAGCGCTCACTTGTGATAAGATGACATTAGTCGGTAAGACATTTTTTGACTTAGTTGTTGGAGTGGAAGAGGTTGAATTACGCGTAGTGGTCGTATTCTTTTTGTTAACTGAATCATCATTCTATGCGAAGATTTGAATAAATTCAGCCCATGTTTAGATAAATAGCTCAACTCATATCAAGATGAATGAATGATGTCCTAATTAAATATTTTTGAAAATCAACTCACTTTGACTAAAACTCGAGGACCACGAGGGTCATAATCACGCCGCTTTGTGTGGGATTGAAACTAAATGAAGAAGAAAAAATGAGCATCAAAAACTGAAGCTTTCAAAGTGAATATTACTAACCTTATCAACTAATTTTTCAAAAAAATTCTTATCTTTTGAGGTCCTAGATACTATTGAATCATCATAAATTGGATCCGAATTTTTAATTTTAAGTGAAGAATCACTTGTAAGTGAATCACTCCGGCGCCAATTCGCCAGTATTGCAGCTGAATTATTATTCGAAAAATTGTTTTTCAACATGGAATCTTGGTTTCGAAAGTAATTTTTTCACTCCAATGTCCTTTCTTTTATTTCAAATTGTGACCACGTGGTTTTGAGAATGCTGGCTTAGGAGTAGTGGTCAAAGTGGTGGATGTATGATAGGAAGGAAGGCTTTACTAGTTTTAAAAGTAGGACGAAAGACTTGACTATTCCAACGTGACCAATTTGTTTAACTGAAGAAAGAGATGACTTGTTTGATTGTTTATATTTTATCCCAACAAGTTATCAACAAGATGGAATGATGCAGAAAAAAAAAAAAAAGTAAAGAGAAAAGAAAAGTAGAAAAACAGTGGTTCTCTTAGATATATATTATACTTCACTTTTTCGTTTATCCTTTATAATTGCTTTGTCTTGATTTATGTATCTTTGGACTGGATATTAAAAGAATGGGATAGAGGTCTGTGATGGCCAGGAACACCCAGCCTCTGCTAACCTATTGCGCGTCGGACTACGACGCTTGATCAACTAGTACGATGCAGTCAGCTTTTCTAACTGGGTGAAAACCTCAGTTCGTCCTCGATACTTCATGGAATTCTTTACGGTCAAGTATGGCCTCTTGATCGACAAGGTACAAGAAGAAAGAAATGGAAGCTTTTAAGTCAATTAAATTGTTTGAATAGATTATTGAAGCAAAAAGAAAAAAAAGAAGGAAGGGCTTTCACGGCATCAAAAGAACAAGAAATAATCAACCAGGATTTGAAGAGGCAAGAAGAGCTCAAAAGATACATGACAGTCAGGAGACCAACTTAAGTGTGTTATTGTTAAGCTTGAAGAGAAGAAATACCAAAACCTCAGGAATTGGTCAAAATTTGCAATTTTCCAAGAGACGACACCTTGATGAGAATCAGCGACTTCTAAGGTCATGATGTGAGATTTAAGGCATGTTAACCAGAACTCATGGCCGCTTATCCCTTCCGGCTAACATGAACGTTCCGCTGCACAAAACTTTGAGTTCATTTCTTTTTTGTTTTTTTCATTCATTCATTCATTCATGATTTTCTTTTTCTTTTTTTTTTTTCTTTTTTTTTTTTTTTTTGGGGTTTTTT
>KN361628.1:1761-17677 GCA_000785685.1 Uromyces viciae-fabae
AAAAAAAAATGGCGGATTTGAAATGGCGGATTTCCTAACTTTGATACCCCCTATTCCATGGGAATTTCCGTCTTTTGGAAAAAAACTTGCTGTGAATTTACGGGGGGGCCTTGCTTTTTCCAAATCCCAGAGGGAACATTCATTTTGTACTGCTCACGTGTCATTGAAGCTTTGTCATCACTTGAAAAGTAAGTCAGGTTTTTTTTTGTTTCTTATTTTCTCATCATATGTTAATCCGTACATAAGCAAATGTTCTTTCTGGCCAGATTTTCAAGAACAAAAGAAAATCTCCCAAAGGATATCTGGGACCACAGGTTTTCAGACCTGTGTTGGTTTCATTGATGGAAGACTCATCCCGCTTGCTGATAAACCAAAAATCAACCCGCAAGACTACTTCTCATGCAAGGAATTTTATGGTATGGCTACTCTGGTGGTTTGCAACAATGAAAAAAGAATTACCTACCTTTAAACTGTTGATTTTATAGACTTGAGGGTGGGGATTATAGAGGTAGTAGAAAGTTGGTTGAAAGAGGAGCTTGGGGACAATTTAATTGAAGATTAATTGAGGATCAAAACTTGATGATTTTTTATTTCATCAAAACTACCTAAAATAAAAGAGAGAGAAAATATGCCACAAACTTGTAACATATTAAAAGAATAAAAGAAACTTCCCAAAACTACGCATGGAGTCAATATGAACTAAATTTTTCATATCACAACTACACATGATATAAAAATGTTTTAGACTGATAGCAAATACACATTAATAATCTGAGATATGACATTAAGATTTTTTAGACTAGTAGCAACTAAACACTAATAATCTGAATTGATCCCATAGACAACTACACATCTATGAGAATAAACTACATAAAACTTGATGTAAAATTTTTATTTTTATTTGTTTATTTTATTATATTAAAAGAGATAAATTAATAAAGGATGAGAGTGGAGGAAAGTTCATAGAAAAACAACCTAAACAGGCTAGTCTGGCTGTTCACACAATTCTCCGTTATGGGAGAATTTGGAACTGAAACAACAACAAGATCAGAAGTTTTCCAGAGGGGAATACCTGATTTATGATTCTGGATTCCCCCCTGAGATATAATCTTATCCTAGAATTCAAAAATCACCACATTGTTCCCTTCCTTGAGATAAAAGAAAATTTAATCAGCATCCACCACAAGAAAAAATGGAGCAACCAAGGTTAGTTGCTTTGGCAAGAAAAAAGGGACCCCTTTGTTGCTGTGGAAGCAACTCACATTGGTTTCTCCATTTTTTCTGGTGGTGATCTAAGTTCATTACGAGCAGTAATGAACATTGCATCTGAATTTTAAAAGGATGATTCCAAAGTTTGAGAGGACTCTGACTGGAATTGAAAAACTCCAAAAGCATGGCAAAAATAATGGAATGGATCAGTGCTTTTTTTATCTTACACAATTTTCTGCTCAAAAATACCTCACTGGACCACAATCACAACAAAGAACCAAGTGAAGAAGAAGAAAATCCGGCTGAGAGGATTCCTCTTTCACAAAATCCTTGTCAAAACGCTGGAAAGCTTGTCCATGAGCATGTCTTAGCTGAAGTAACTGACTACTTATCTGATTCATCTTGGTCATCTTTTTTTTTGGTTTCTCATTTTTAATCTGTCTCAGTTTTTAGAATTTTTCTCATTTTCTCAATTTCATGTTGGTTTTTTTTTTTATTTCCTTAAAAGCATCCTCAAAAGGAATAAGATATCAATCAATCACCCTTTTTTTACTTGAGCAATATTTTATTTTATATTTAAACAAGATTTTTTTTCATTTTCATTTCAAATTTCAACAAGAGTTTTTTTTATTTTAAACAGAAACATTGATTTTAACTACTTTTTGAGAGCCTTGGAGAAATGATAGAAAAAAAATAAGAACTCCTGCGCCAAAGAAAACAGTACTTGAGGCCATGAGAGAAAGAACGATTCATTTATTTCATTTCTGAGGTAAAAAAAAATAAAAAGAGATTAAGTTACAAGAACAATCCATTTTCTTAGTTTGTGAGTGAAATATCCAAGAGGTATGCTTTTAAAAAATAAATAAATTAAAAGAAAATCAGAATAAAAAAAGGAGTGGACAGGATGATTTAAGAAGAGGACCCACCTAATTGATTCAATCCAACAATTCGTCATCTTCTGAGACCCCATTGTATTTCTTCAATGTCCCTGAAACTGAAATGATCTCAAAATTTTCAGCTGTGAGGGCAGCCATCTCCTCCTTTGTGTACCTCTGCTTGCACAGCTCCCTCATAAAGGCTATCTTGAACTTACTTTCTGCTGTGTGTGCCATGTGCCTGTCAACCCTGTTTTTATTTGCCATTGACTCCATGAAGATCTCTTCAATAGAAATTTTGGGGCCTTCACTGCAGCAATGGTTTTTTGATTTCTTTTTTTTGCATTTTGCTTGGCTGGAATCAGTTTCATCCAGGCCTATCTTTATTTTTCTTCCCGTGGATCTCTTCCACTGCTGGCTAGACTAGGAATTAAGTCATTGGATTCAATTTCGGTTAAATCATTTGAAGGGTTTGGGGTTTGTTGTGTGTTAAGGTGAGATCAAATGTGAAGAGGCTGAGTGCAAAATCTTGATCCCATCAATGGGTCAAGGAGATCCTAGTAGTGACATACAGATTTGACATAATTTTTGATGGTCTTGAGGCCATTTATCTTGTTGTTCTCTAATATTCGAGTGCCATTGTTGCTTTTACAATAAGATGCAGTAGTATAACTGGATTGAAGGTTGCTGATCTTCTTGAGGATGCATTTTGATGAAAAAAAAAAAAAAATATAATTGAAAAATGAATTTAAATGAAAATTTGAAAATTTTAATGCTTTAGATGAAATAAATAAAATATGATCAGAACTTTTTTATCACGGTGATTAATTCCTTTCTCTTTCATTAGATTCATACATAATCTCCACAAATAGTGCTTTCTTGGTCATTCCTTTCTCCGTATCTCCTCACCAACATTGGTGGTTTCCATAAACTGTGAGCCAGTTGAGAAGCATGGTCATCAACGTCTTGATCCCAAGGGATTGATTTTTTATTTGCCAAGTTGGTGTTAGATTTTCTTATAGATGATGCTTGTTCTTTGACTTTTGACATGATGAGGTGAGTGTATTTGATATCGGGAGGGATATGTGAGGTGTGGATCAGGGAGGTGAGATGAGCTGAATAATGACTTGCAATGGCTTTGCAGCTTGGTCTTCAGCTTGAGAGGTGAAGATCCACTTGAAAATTTTGCTTGCAGGCCCTCCCGCTAAATTTAACATGCCAATGTAAGATTAGAGCTGAATGCCCTTTATTGCAGCAATTTAGACTCAAACTTAATAGAAGTAAAAACTAAAGAAAAACATGTTTTTGTTGGTTTTTAAGGATTTTTTAGTTTGAGATAAAGGAAGAAAAATAAGAAATTGAGATAAGAAAATTTTATTTACCAAGGAAGAGATGATAAAAGAGACTCAAAGCAGGAATGTTCAGAATGGAATTTAAGCCTATAATATTTTTATTTTGATATGGTTTTTAGAGTATTTTGAGTTAGTTGATTTATTGAGGTACTGGGTGCTCAGTGGTGGTAAATTTGGTTGGTAACAAAGTGTTTATAATTTATTTGGTGAAGATAATGGTATGGTGATATGGATGGGATATACAATGATAAAATGGAATGAGTGGATTAGAAACAAATGGGCCAAGAAGGCCTGATATTTATAGATGAGAAAACACTGCTGAAGAGTTCAGCATTTGAATTTTCCAGGAGGAAAGTCCCCATGGAAAATCTAGGGGAGAAAAGTAATTATACTTTTCTCCTCTTTACAGGAATGTCCATCTCAGATGGAGCATTCTTATTCTTAATGCTCTTAGAGCATTCTTGCTCACAGAATTTCGCCATTGCCATGGCTGAGCATGCCTTGGAATCTTGACTAGGTGCTGAGCTATGTCCTTGGACTTCAGCAACCAATGTAATATTGGTCAAGTTCCCTTCAACAGGGATTAAACCTTCAACATGATTGAGTGGTGATTTTAAGATAAATGAGAAATTGAGAAAATATGAGAAAAACCAGAATGAAACAAAACAAGGAAAGAATGGAAAAGTTTTATGATTGAGTTTTTACCTGCCCAGCCACTTGATCCTAGCTCCTCCTGAGATGAGGCACTAGTCTTCTTGTTCTTGAGTCAAAATAAAATTTACAAGATGAGGAAATTTTATTGAGTGTTTTTTGAGAGATGAGATGAGAGATATTTGAGGAAAAAACTAATTAACTAAATTTTTATTATTTTTCCGTAACTGACTAATATTTCACTAGCTGCAGTCCGCAGCTATTGAGCTACCACCAACAGCAAAATGGGCTACATGCAAGTGCATGGGTAACTCTGAAACCCCTTAATAGTTCTCCCATAACCTTCCTAGTCTTATGAACACAAGAAAAATACTCAGTAAAGGTCCAAACCCCCCACTATCCACCCTGAATACTGAAAAAAAATTCCTACATAGCATCAAAATTACTGCGGACTGCTACAAGTGTGTTACACATTTCATAATTTTATTGTTATCAGTAAGCAAGTAAAAAATTTGCCTTTGAATGCTATATATTAATTGGATGAGCAGAATACCAAGACAAATTGAAATGAAATTGGTACATATCTGATGTACCAATAGATCAAGGCTAACCAGGGGTTTCTTATGTCTAGCCCTCTTGACTATTTCAGGGGGTTGCTTCTTCCCCAAGATGAGTGCTTGTGACATATGTCCTGTTCCTTGTCAAAAGTCTTTTGATAGGGCAACCTCCAGGCAGACTTGGAGAAAAAAAAAATCTCTCACCAGATCTGATCCAACCAACCACACATCCCTCAACTCATCAGTAACCCATCAATATATTCCAGATACTTCTATTTCTACTCATTCAACTCCCCTGATCCAGATCCTCTAAAGCAAATAGTCAGTGAAACTCCAATTCCCATCAAAAACTCATGTCCTGTTTTCACTTCTATCATCTCAATTAGGTTGGATCCCAACCGCTCATCATCGGAAGATTCCCAAGCCTCAAAATAAAACTTCCCTGGATCACCTTAGTACATTTCCTTTTATCAAAATTATCACACTTTTTGCTCCACTAGGGTTAATTTGTTTATCCCTGTTAATTTTATAAGTTGGATTTTCTAGCTTGATTTTAATCTGCCAGGGGGCCTATTTCCTTAACCCCCTTCCACATCATCTTTCTTTCTTTTTCTTTTTCCTTTTTATTTTTCTTCATCTTTTTCCGTCATTCTATCAAATTTCCAAAGATCACTGTCTTATCTGGAGCCTCACTCTTGCTTGGTATTTATTTTATTTTTTTTATCTATATTTCTTATTTTTATTTTTATTAATCACTAACATTTTTTTTTTCTCAGTTGTCTCTGTATCTTCCATATTTTCTTCTTTAAAATCTTCAGCTGTTATTTTGTCTGGACAACTGTCCTTTAGGTATTCTTCTTATGTTCATCTTATTTTTATTTTTCATTTTTCATTTTTTTTCATTTTTACTATTTTTTTATTATTTGCTGAAATCAATCTTTAGTTTGTTGTTTTTCCAAAACTAATAATCCCATAATGTAATCAGATTGGAACATATGGGGAACCGTTTTTATGACATATTTTCTGCAAAAAGAATTTTCATTTATTGATTACAGCTTACGCATCCCCTCAGGAGGGCTAAAATATATATGAGAGGTTGAAATAATGAGATTTTTTCAACATGAATGTGTAAAATACCCGGCGAATCTGTTGATGCCTAGATATAATTCCAACGTGAAGTGGCTGGACATGACTGATTTAATTCTAGCTTGATTTTCAAGTGTCAAAAATTCTCGATGTCATCCAATGGCCATTGCTTCTGTACGCATAGCCATAGTCACTTTTCAGACCGTAGCTCCAAGTGAATCATGACCCAGGATTTAGTGGTGTGGTCAAGATGTGAAAAGTCGAATATTGCTCACAAGATGCCCATTCATTGCATTACGTGTGTTACAAAAGGTAGAAAATGGAATAGTGCAAAGGCACTCGCGACTAACATAATTGAACGGTTAAAAAATCACACGTTGGGCTATGAGTTTAAGCTGCATGGAGTGGGTACGGATGACCGCATTGTGTGTGGTGCCATGTGGAGTGGTTTGTATGGTTTCCAATCCAGTAGATCTTACTTGATTTGTTCGAGTGAATGATAAATAAAGTACGTGAAACGTCTCGATAAAGAAAATGGTGATAGTTTTTAGAGCACTCAACAGCTTCTGACGATGCGTACGGATGATGTGTGTCCCTTGGAAAGAGCCACAAGGGAAGGCGCACAGATGAAGGGATGTCTTCTGGTTGACGAGGCGGAAGTTAAATCAGTTACGAAGAGATAGGGCGAAGATAGGAGTCAAGCAATATGCTAAGCACACTTGCTTAGGTGAAACAGAAGGTACAAAATTTTAAAGATAAGTTACGTTGAAAGGGGCATGCAGGTGATTGAGCCTTTTTTTTTTTTTGAATAACAAATAGAATAGAAAAAATTTCCACATTGAGGCAGAGGAGAATATCAAAGTTTTTTTATAGCATTATGGGCTTTGAGAAGGGCGCTGAGGAGTTGGATCTGCTAGAAGTAAGAGTTGCTTTGAAAAGTCCTGAATGACGGGTACCGGAGGTGGCGGAGAGTAACCGGATTCAAAAAGGGCAAATGGCAACTCAATTGGTATGCTTTCTTCACTGGTCGGGTTGGTGTCATCAGAGGTTTCAGATTCAGAGCTGCATGTATCCGAAGATGAAAATGAGCGAAGTTGACGAGGGGTGACGACAGGATGTGGAGATGAGTGAACTTTCATCGAGCTAAGCGGCGAGGATTGACTTCTCTGCCTAGTTCTTGACAGGGGAACATTTATTCCGTCGTGGTCTTGGTATGAAAAAAGGTGGGAATTATGGAGAAACCTTAGTTTTTCTTTGGCGTTAACCCGGCTGGTGATCGAGGCAGCTGGAATGGGGGGTAGTGGAAAGTTTGGGGGAGGGGTAAGTGGTGGTGTCATGAGTGCATGGAACCGCGGGCGAAATGCATCGACATGAGGTGGCGCTGTCATCGAGAGAGGAAATGCAGCAGATTGGGGTGAACCAAGGTGGTAGAGATTTTGAAAGTGGGAATTGGACTTGCTGTACGTGGGGGTAGGCTCGGGTGAGATGGGCGGCTGAAGATAATGGGAATTGTCCAGAACAATGGCATACTGAGAGTTCCGAACAGGTGGTTGAATTACAAGCGAGCGAGGTCGTGGCTTGGGCAGTATTTCGCTCACCCTGTAGGCAATTCAGCAATTAATGAGATAATCAATCACTCTTCCAATTGTCTAGACACGTTGTTGGAAATCTGAACGAGACTAACAAGTTTTGGTTTGAATCTGGAAGACTTTGATGGACTAGTCCCACAGAGTCGGGATGGCTGGGTAGGGCATCAGAAACACTGGGTAGTGATGGACGACGATTTGGCATGTCGCCAGCTAGATGAGGCTCGTGGCCTACTCCCGGGTGCAGCGACAGACCCACAATGGAGTCTGGGCGGAGTGGCGGAGGCAGCTGGATCTGATTGAGAAAAGAAAACCAATGCATCAAGGATGAGTCAACAAAGCTCAAGTCTTCGAAACTCGTCAGTACCTTCGACTAACTTCGAGCGCCGGGGCGCCGGACTGGCTAATAACAAACCACACATGTTTGTTTGGGAGATGGGGAATCAATGTTGTCACCTTTTCTGTCTTCGAAAGAAAGAACACCCTCTCAATCCGGGCCAATAGGGTCAGCCGACCGAACTTGACACCAGGTGAGGAAGGCTCTGGAAAAACATGAGGTTCCGCGGTTGGGAGCTCTGTTTGAAGAGGTGGAATAGATCGACTCCTCTCCTTCTTGCTTCTTGAAAGGCAGGCGCAAGGCATCAAGCTGCGGGGAACCAGGTGATTGTCGGAGGAGAAGAAGATTGTGCCTCGAATGGGATCCTTGTTTCCTTCTCCGCAAGGCGTGGTAGGCCGAATTCGAAAGAAGCTGTTGTAGCGATACCCAACAACAGATGTGTGGAGGAGACAAAGGAGAAAGATAGGTATAGCTATTATAGTGTGGTGGGAGTAGGGGCATCTGATGTTGTGCCCTTCATGGAATGCCTCAATGTTGATGTGCTGAATGATTTTCACCTCCAGGAGTGCTCATAGACAGGCCCGCCTGTAGTCAAGGCAGTTATATGTATGCACATATGCGCGACTCAGTAGATCCAGAAGACATTTTTCATGAAACATGTTTCCTGGAAAGAAGGGTCTGACGGAACCAAAACGCCCCCTTTCCCGTTCAAGCTGGAAGGTCTCCCGGTTGATACTGTTTGGTGTTCTATGATCGCGTCGACGCGCATGGAACAAACAGAATGGCATAAATGCTATGTACTCGCCGGAAGAGCTAGCGCAGGGTTAATCGTTCTTACATTTTCCCTCCCAAGTCGACATCAGGGTTCTTCTGCCAAACGCACTTCGTATACATATGATCCAATTTGTATACCTTCCGCCGAGATGCATTGCCATCCAGGATCCTTATCTCGACTGGTCTCGGGTATGACGAAGAGCTTCTAGAACCGTCCGAAAATTAGCTCATCTGTCATCGCTTAAGCGCAGGAATACATAAGCCATCTTTCTCGGATCGACATAAACGACTACCTACGTCTTTGGCCTTCTGCCTGGTCACAAGGGCAAACTCAAATATTGTGGTCCCATTCCCGTTCCTCCGTCATTAAAATTTGACCACATTCACCAGTTTCAGTTTGCCTCGGACACAGCTGCAACAGAGGTCAGCTATGTCATGTCTAGCACCATGTTTTCGCGTCAGGAAAAATATATAGATCGAGTATGAAAGCTCTGAGCAATTCACTTTGATCTATTCGATATAATTCTAACCGCGGATCATAAAAGCAAGAGAAAAATTGCGCTACTTGATAGAAGTAAGCAGATTTTTCTTATTAAATTTTTATTAAAAAAAACTTAAAAATAACATTAATGAAAGTAATTAATTAAAATTTATTACAAAATATTTGCCTCTTAAAAGTAACAGATAATAAAAATAACAACAAAATAATGAAGAGAGAATTAAAACAAAGAATTAAATTTTGATGTAAGAAAAATTTAATTATTAAAATATTTTATTTAAAAAATTTAATTAAACATTAAAATAAAATATATAATTATTAAAATAATAATTGATTAAATAATAATTAATTATTAAAATTAACATTAAAATAAAATATATAATTATTAAAATAATAATTGATTAAATAATAATTAATTATTAAAATTAAAAACTGACGAAATTGAATCATGACATCATCATGATTTGCCTCTTTCTTTTCAGATTCTTCAAAATTACGTCATGATTGTAATTCATTTGATTTGATTCTTTCCGATCATTTTATGATCATTTATTTTGATGAATCATGATAAGTAATCTTGATTCATCAAGATTACTTATGTGATCAATTTTATTTCAAAATAAATAAGAACTCGTTTATCATTTTATTTTTCATCTTAAAAATTATTATTTTTATTTTAATACTAAAATCTTTTGAAAAATAATCATTACTTAAAATTCTTATTCTTTATCAAAATAAATATTATTATTCTACAATATTTTTATTACATTATAAAATCATTTATCTTAATCAATTTATTATAAAAATTATCATTTTATCCATTTATCTAATTTTCACCTTTTAGGTAAAATTATTTTTCTTTTGTAAAAAGAAAATATTTTATTGTATTTAAAATTAAAAAGAAAGAGAGAAAAACTGATATGAAATAAATTATAACTTTTGGTTGTGTAAAATTTGACAGATCATTCCTGCGTGATACGCACCACGAAAGACACATTTTCAACTCCACTGAGAAGTGGGTCACCCAGAGCAAATCTGCAGCGGGAGGTAAACCGCGATGGTGTCCTACATCTAGGACCGGAACCTGAAATATGGCGGTTGCTCCAACTTGAAACAAGCCCCACGTTACGGAGGGGTAGTCTATTGCCGCAAAGCGGGCCTCCGCGGGAGGGACTTGCGGCACAAGTCCCTCTTACTGGTGGAGCCGATCTGAGAAAACAGTGCAAATTTGCTTTTTTCTCTTTTCAAATTTTCTAAATATCCTTCCCATTCCACCAGCCTCAGCCTTTGTTTGAATCAATCTTGTCTTTTTTTCATATTTTTTGTTTACTTTTATTTTCATTTTCCTCCTTGTTGTAATTTTTTAAAATAAATTGAAACCCACAAAAAACCAAATTTGGTGCAGGGGCACTCAAGTAAATTGTTTTTTCTTGACGGCATGACCCCTTTATAATGAATGAAAAAAAAAAAACCATGAAATGTTGGGAAATGAAGTGTATGCGCTAATCTTCCAAAATGAAGATTGTTGTTTTAAGTCTTGGTTTTTTTTTTCAAAATATCAGTTGTATATTTTTATTCTATTTTTCATTACTGGCCTTTTCTGATTGCATCAGGTCAGTCTTGGTTTTTTTTTTTTAAAATCAATTTTTCAATTTTTTATGACTAATCTTTTTGGATCAAATCAGGTAAGTTTTTTTTTTTTAAATCTATTTTTCTATTTTTTAGGGCCGTGCTAAAACAACACCCCCGCCGTCAGAATGACGGCGCGGGGTGTTGCTCTAGTAAGATACACCCTCCAGGGGCTCGTTTTAGACACCCTGCAGAAAAATAAAAAAAAAACCGCGGGGGTGTTGTTTTAGTCAATGACTTCCCCATGGAGGTGTTGTTTTAGAAAAAAAAAGCAAAATATAAAAATAATAATGAAAAAAAGAGAAAAAGAAAGGAAGAAAAGGAAGACAAAAAGCAATGAGAAAAAAAAAGAGAGAAAAAAAGACCAATGAGTGTTGTTTTAGTAGTACAACAACTAAAAAAACAAGAGAAGATAAAAGAAAGAAAGAAAAAGAGAAAAAAAGAAAAAAAAGAAAAGAAAAGATGAAAAAGAAGAAAGAAATAAAAATAAAAATAAAGAAAAAGAAGAAAAAATAAATAAAAAGAAAATGGGGATTAATTATAATTTTTTCTTGAAATAATTTTTGTCTAAATATTTTACATTGATTTTGGTATTTTTTACAATGAATAAGAAAATGTTGTACTGTTTCAATTTGATTGCAAAAATTGCATTTTGGTGAGTCAGTAGCATTAATTCTAAATAAAAATTCATTTAGAGGTGAATCAGAATATCTGAGTTGATAAATAATTGATGAAAATCCTTTTTCTAATTTAGATAATTCTTCAAAAATTTTATTTGGTGGAGTTTTTAAAATAATATTGTGTCTTTTAATTGTTGATAAATTCATTTATTGTTTTGAAGTTTTTTTATTAAAGTGATAATTGGAGAAATGCTTTGTTTGAAATCTTGAGGAAATAAATAAAAATCTTCACATGTTTCTTTTGCAATTGAATCAATTTCTTCATTTTCTGGAATATCACAAGTTCCCGGACACCAAAAGAAAGAAAATTGATTTTAAAAAGTTGTTTTGATTTGTTGTAATTTATTTTAACAGTTTATGAAGAGATGATCTGATTGTTGGAAATTTTTTTATTGCTCTTAATGCTGATTGACTATCACAAAAAATGTTACCCTCCATGGGCAACTCTTATCCAAACCATATCCAATCCAGTTGGACAAAAGAAAAAGGTATAATCTTAGTCTTATTATAATTATTTGATAAAAAAGAAACTAAATTTCATTTTTTTGTGAAAAAAACAAAAAAAAAAACAATTCAATAAATAGCACTTTTCCAAGTGCCAAGAATCTTACAGGAAGGACATTGAGTGTGCATTTGGATTGTTGCAAGCAATTTTTTATATTATCAAGCAGCCTGGTTACTTTTGGAATGAAGAAGATCTCAATAATATTATTATTGCTGCAGCTATACTGCAAAATATGATTATTGAACATGATGTTACAGTAAATACAGGTAACAAGTATCTGGGATAGAGGTGGTGCGGATAGGTAAGGTTGGGGATATAATCAAGGTTAGGGTTTGGTGGATGTATTTAGCTCTACTACATTGTATTTCTTTCTTCTTTATTCATTCTCATCTTCTTGCCTCTATCCCATTTCTACAAAACTCTGAATAGGTGTGTAGCTGGTCATTGTGTTCTTTCATCATCTTCCAGTTGCTCTATTAGGTTTGCTTTTCTTTCACATCTTGTTTTTTTCTTAAATATACTATTCTGATTTCAAGAAAGCAGCTTTTCTTCTTGTGGCTTGGAATTACTCAAGAGCCTCAGAATCCATGCAATTTAGGTCTTTGCTCATGAGAATATCATTGGCAAAAGTATCAAAATTTTTTTATCTTTTGACGTGATAGCTTAAGGAGCTCCCTCTGACCTTGAACTATGTCCGAGATTATAAGATCTTTGTTTCTTCTTTTTAAGGATGTTTTTTGACATTCAGGCCTAGATGAGGCTTTGCAAGGAGGACATTTGGTTGCCAAGGATGGTGGTTCAGTTGAGATTGATGATGAGGTTTCAAGTTTTTAAACAACAGTTTCCAGCTTCACTTTTGACTTTGCATGCCCACTTGCTTCCATTTGTTTATTCTAAGGCTGGAAGTGGGCCGGGTCAGCAGCCAAAATTAGTGCCCAAACCCAACCCAACAATAAACATGGTTTGGGTCGGGTCATTTGGTGAGCTCTCATAGACTTTTCAAACCCAACACTAGATTTTTAAAAAATGGGTCCGGGTCAGTAGTACTGACCTGGTTTTTTTTTCTTTTGTCACGTTTGTTTACTTTCAGAAAAAAAAATCAATACCATACATACATGATTCTCTTTGCATTTACTAATAACTAATACTTATATAAGTTGTATTTACTTGTATTTCCTACTTCTTATTTATATATATTCAAACCTTTTTGATTGTTATTATCTTTCTTTTTTTTCTTATTTTTTTATTTTTTTTATTTTTTTATTTTTCTTCTGTTTTTTTTTTCAAAGTCCAAGTGTTTGAAATTTTAATCTGATGTATAAGAAAAGATAGACTAAAAAATTCCCTCACTGATATTTTGGAGGCCCTCCTCTGTGTGGATCCAATCTTGAGTACAGACTAGCGCCTCTAGCGTATCAGCATTCAAGCTGCTTTTAAAATCATTGAGGACATGGACGGAAGTTGAAAAAGCACTCTCTAATGCAATAGAACTCATTGGAGTCATCAATATGATCTTGGAAATCTGTGAGAGTACTGGAAAGCAGAGTGAGTTGACCTTCCACCATTCAAGCAGACTGAATGAGGGCAATTCAATAGCTATTGTTGGCTCCTGGAGATACAAGTCCAAGTCAGCTGTCACAGAAGTAGTATTGGTTCTTTTTTTCTTTTGGGCTAGATATTGCTTGGAATGCTTGGCATTGTTAGATTCCTCAGATTTAATTGGCTTGGCTTGGGATTGGCTGGAATTGAGCGCTTCCATTGACGGTGTTCTTGCATTGGTCTCACTGGGGGATTTCTGGATCTTGCTAAACCATCCGGAGAGATTCGATTTGACTTCTTCCAATTTAGAAGTGACCACTGCTGCATCTTTTTCCTCAACAAGTAAGAATTTGAGAAGATCCATCTTCACTTGAGGGTCCAACACCATATGGATGGTGGCAAATGGCTCCATAGGTATTCAGTACTTGTTGAATTTACATTGAATGGGCTCAATCATGCTTTTAATGTGATTGGTTGCATTGTTCTTGCTATATCCAGGTTGGTGGTTTATTTTATGCATCATTTGGTAGATGACATGAGCAGTTAGGTTCAGGCTTGCTCCTAGCTTGAGTGTTTCTAAATCTGATTGCAAAAGATAAAAAAAATCAGAAATTCAGAATCATAAGTAAAAGAAAGAAAGATTAAAAAATTAAAAAGGATGAGAAAAAAAGTTTGAAGTGACTATAACACTCACCAAGATGAAAGAACCTCACTGCCAGTATGATTGTATCAGATTCCTACAACTGGTGTTAAATCAGTTGGAAAAATCTGATATTATATCAGACAAACTTGCATTGTATCTACCTTAAATGGCATTAGATCTACCTAAAATGATATTAAATCTAAAAAAACAGACATTTCATCTATTCAAACTATTTAATATCAACACCTGTGGTTTTATATCACAATTTTATGTCTGATGCAACTGTTTGGCCCATGGACATAATGTCAGATAGAAACATTTGATATCAAGTCAATTATGTTGATATTAAATAGGTTGAGTTGATACAATATCCTCTATGATAGATATAATAGGGTGTGTCAAAGTTAGCCAATCAGCCATTACAAATCCGCCATTTTTTTTTATCAAATCCGCCATTTTTAATGGCAGATTTTCCAAACACACTTACCCCAACACAAGTGTGTTTCAAAATTGAAACAAGTGATTATTTGAGAGGAAATCCGCCATTCCTCTCATCAAATGGCTTATTTCATGAAAATAGCTGATTTCATAATTCAAAAAAAAAACCAGTCTATTTTTCATTGCAACAACAATGGGCCGTTACAGTTACATGTATCTGTAAAGTATTGTAAAGTAACTTTTTTTCGATACAATTTTGAAAACAATGGGCCGTTACAGTTACATGTATCTGTAAAGTATTGTAAAGTAACTTTTTTTCGATACAATTTTGAAAAAATGCATGTATCGGAATTTTTTCCAGGGTAGCAGTTAACACATTCATCCAAAAAAAAAAAAAAAAAAAAAATGTAACTGTATCGAAATGGTCCCTCAAGAACGATAACAATAACAGAAACTCAAGAAATTTACTATTTATTGAATGTAACGTTCTAAGAAGTTACGATACATTGAAAAGTTACAATGCATGGTTTGATCCTGCACTTTTTTTGGATTTGTACTATTTTTAATTTCATTTCATTTTTACTTGCACTGTAATGTCTGTTATCAATAAATGAATGTCCCCAGGTCATCAATCGACCCGGGATCTTTCACCCAATCAATAAACAGATATTTTAAGTTGTTTATTTATTTATTTTTTATTTTTTTATTTATTTTTTCATTTTTTGATTTTTAATTTATTTTTTATTTTTTAATTTATTTTTTATGTATTTTTTTATTTTTTTATTTTTTTATTTTTTTATTTTTTTATTTTTTTATTTTTTTATTTTTTTATTTTTTTATTTTTTTATTTTTTTATTTTTTTATTTTTTTATTTTTTTATTTTTTTATTTTTTTATTTTTTTATTTTTTTATTTTTTTATTTTTTTATTTTTTTATTTTTTTATTTTTTTATTTTTTTATTTTTTTATTTTTTTATTTTTTTATTTTTTTATTTTTTTATTTTTTTTATTTTTTAGTTATGATTATTTGGTTATATTTTTGTGTTTTTGTGTTTTAATTTTGTTTAAGAAATTAAATTTGTATTGATTATACATAGGCAGACATCAAAATTCAACCTGTTTAAGAAATTCAATTTATATTGATTATATATAGGCAGACATCAAAATTCAAGCTGTCTGGTTGAATTTTGATGTCTGCCTATGTATAATCAATACAAATTGAATTTCTTAAACAAAATTAAAACACAAAAACACAAATATATAATCAAATAATCATAACTAAAAAATAAAAAAAATAAAAAAATAGAAAAATAAAAAAAATACATCAAAAATTAAAAATAAATTAAAAATCAAAAAATGAAAAAAATAAAAAATAAATAAATGATATATAATCAAATAATCATAACTAAAAAATAAAAAAAATAAAAAAAATACATCAAAAATTAAAAATAAATTAAAAATCAAAAAATGAAAAAAATAAAAAATAAATAAAAAATAAATAAATAAACAACTTAAAATATCTGTTTATTGATTGGGTGAAAGATCCCGGGTCGATTG
>KN361629.1:0-13098 GCA_000785685.1 Uromyces viciae-fabae
TCTAAAAAGAATAAATTTTATTTTTAAATTTTCATTTTTCAATTTAAAAAACAAATAATTTTTATTATCAATTATGTAAAATAAATATTCATATTAATAAAAATATATAATATTTAAATTATTATTAATTAACTATTAAATACTATTAAAATTATATTCAAAACATATTTTATCATCTTCTTTTTATCATTAACTATTATTAAAATATTATTATTAAAATCAAATTAAATTCTTCATCTTCATTATTAAATATTACCAGTCTTGCCTTTAGGTAATTAAGTATTTTCTTTTTATCATTTATTTCTTTATAAAATGTTTTATCTTGTTGTATTGTTTTTATAATGTTTTTATTTTAGCTGAAATAAAAACTACTTTAGTTGTGTAAATTTTCTTAATTTTGTGGCCTGAAACTCTCATTTATAAATTCTTTCAAATTGAATTTTCTACTCCAACAATAATCCATGAAGACAATCAAGGAGCAATTGAACTAGGAAAAAATGAATGTTGTCACTCTTCATTCAAGACCAAACATATGGACATTAGATATCATTTCATGAAACAAGAAATTAAAAATAGGGGGTGTCAAATATCACCAAACCAGACATTACAAACACAACGTTTTTGTTGGATCAAACCCGACTTTTTAATTTCGAGTTTTTCAAAAAATCTTGACCCAACTGAGGTATTTTTTGAAATGCAGTTTTTCATAAAAACATTGTTTTTTGAGCCAAACCAGACAAATCAAAATAAGTGGGTTTTTTTGAAATAACCCTCACCCATCACACCACATCCATCTCTCCTCAACTACCAAATTTACTTGACCACATCACATCATCCACTGAGTTCACTCACAAAACAACTTCCCATTATAACTGCTTAACCCAATGCCTCAACCATCAATTCAGACACAACTCCTTCATTCTTTAAATGCTGCAGCCTTGGCAATCATGGCTTCATCTGATACCAAATCGGACCTGGAACTTGAAATAGATTTTATGCAGCAGTTGCTCCAAAAGCAATATCTAGTTAGCAGGAAACCTTCAACTCGCCATCTTCCAATATATGAACTACAAATAATTGAACAGCTTCCCCCTTCAAGTATGCTCCAATTATTCCAAACTACCTGTCCCTGTTTCATCAAACTCCTAATTTTAATTGAGGACCATCCCATATTTCACAACAACTCACACAATCCTCAACAAGATCCATCAATCCAATTAGCTGTTGCATTATGTCGCCTTGGGTCAAATGGTAATGCAGCTGCTAAAATAAGACTCAATAATCACTTCTCAATTGGATATGGCACTGTCAATAAGTATACATGCAGGGTAATCAAGGCAATATATTCATTAAAGTCAAGAATTCTCACATGACCTACAACACAGGAGCGGCTAGAATAATCACAGGTTATGCAAGAGGAAGGTTTTCCTGGCTGCATTTGATTTGTCGATGGCACAACAATTCCACTAAGCCAGAAACCAGAAATGGATGGAAATCACTATTTTGATCGCAAAAAGAGGTACTCATTCATTTTCTTTCTTTATCAACTTCAAACTTTGGTTCCCTACTGAATTATTTCTTATCATTTCCATCAGATATTTGGTTTCAGTTCAATTAGTTTGTGACCATAACAAAAAGTTCATTGCATACCATGCTGGATTTCTTGGTTCCTGCCATGATTCCTACGTGTTTCAACATATGATAATACATAAAGATCCTCAAAGCCATTTTGATTCTCAACAGTATCTTCTTGCCAACTCAGCCTATGCCAGTGGTCAATATGTTGTTCCAGCTTTCCGACCATCCTCCTTGGACACTGAACATAAGACAGAATTC
This sequence comes from Uromyces viciae-fabae, assembly GCA_000785685.1. Taxonomy (NCBI): domain Eukaryota; kingdom Fungi; phylum Basidiomycota; class Pucciniomycetes; order Pucciniales; family Pucciniaceae; genus Uromyces; species Uromyces viciae-fabae. The sequence goes on from KN361629.1 coordinate 1,837, forward strand.
AATTATTATCTAGCCCAATCAAGAGTACCCAAGATCCTCAAAGCCATTTTGATTGTCAACAGTATCTTCTTGCCGACTCAGCCTATGCCAGTGGTCAATATGTTGTTCCAGCTTTCTGACCATCCTCCTTGGACACTGAACATAAGACAGAATTCAATTATTATCTAGCCCAATCAAGAGTACGGATTGAACATGCAATTGGCATCCTCAAAGGAAGGTTCTCCAGCTTAAGAGAGATGCGTATTCAATTGAGGAACCCCAAAGAGATGAAGGCAGTTGTACGTTGGATTGTTTCATGTATCATTCTTCACAATCTTTTGGCCGATTTAAAGGATGGATGGGATGAACTATATGAAGATAAAGAACCAGAACCAACCTCTGAAATATTCAATGTATCTTCAACTTCTACTAAATCGAATGACTTGCGGCAACAATTAATCCCAGTGACACTAGCTTTCTTTAATGAAAGATAAACATCATTTTGTTATCTTATCTTCTCTATCTGTCTCACATTAGTCGATCAATTTTAACTGCAATTTCCATTAATTTCACTCTTGATGTATTGCATGCTGATGAAATAATTAAATCATAAGAATTGAACCATCCTCTCTTTAAAAAATTAGCAACGATTCACCTCATTTATTTATTCAAAAATTAAATTCACTCAATTTTTTTTTCTTTTTCAAAAGACAAACTCAACCAATTTTTTTTTTTTTCAAAACACAACAAAAAATTTAGACAACTCAACCAACTCTTTTTTTTTTTCGAAACACAACAAAAAATTTAGACAACTCGACCAACTTTTTTTTTTCAAAACACAACTAAAAATTCAAACAAAAAAAAAACATTCAACCAACCAACAAAACAACACTCACTCGAACCAAAAATTCAACTTCAATTTCTTCAGTTCACACAACTCAATCATCTTACCAATCAATAATCCTTCTCAACAGCCAATTTACTCACTCCACTCTGTATTTTTTTTTTTTTTTTAAATCATATTTTCTAAACAAGGCAAACAAAACTGATTTTTTTCTGTTTTTTTTAGATCACTCTCATTGGTTTAAATTATACACCCTTGTCTCATTGGTTTAAATTGTTTTTACTCACACCTCAGGTACGCTCACCCTTTTTTTTTTCTCACTCATTTCTTTTTTTGCATCATTTCTCTTCTTTCAGATTTTGCTCTTCTTTCGGATTTTTTTTTCCTTTTTTTTTCCCATCCCTGCTGCTCTGGATTTTTTTTTTCTATCTCCCAGGGCAGCAGGGATGTTTTCCTCCCTGCCAGGACCCTTGTAGGGTTGATTTATGCATCAATCAACCCTACAAGTTGAGCAGGGAGGTTGCTCTCACTGCCAGGATCCTTGTAGGGTTGATTGATGCCTCAATCGACCCTACAAGGGTATCAGGGAGGCCTAGAACCTCCCTGCCACCCCCAATTGGCCCTTCAAAGGGGCCGATCAACCCTACAAAGGTCGATCGGCCCCTGTAGAGCCAACCGAGCAATTGGTTGGCTCTACAAGAGCTCAGTTGGCTCTTGTAGATCCAACCAAGCGAGGGCCTGCCAAGGCCTAATGGGGCCCATTTTGGCCCATTTTTTCTTTTTTTTTGTGTTTTTTTTTTGTAAAAACTTTTAATTCAAGTTTTTTATTCTTTTTTTTATGTTTTGTCTGCAATCAACATTAACTCATTTTTTTTTTACATTTTCTTCTTTTGTATTGACAACAGGAATTATTTTTGGGATTATCTGCTTTGATTGTCAGTTTTGATTTTTATATATATTTTTTTTTTATTCTTTTTAAAACAAAATACCACGCAATGCATATTAACTACATGCAATTGGTATGGGGGGGATTTTTGTTTTTATTCTTTTTAAAACAAAATACCACACAACACATATTACCTGCACGCATTTGGTATTGGGGGGATTTTTTTTTTTATTCTTTTTAAAATGATTTGAATTACTAATATTTTTTATTTTGTTTTTTTTGTATTGAAAACAGGAATTATTTTTGGGATTATCTGCTTTGATTGTCAGTTTTTCTTTTTCTTTTTCTTTTTATTTTATTTTTATTCTTTTTAAAACAAAATACCACGCAACGCATATTACCTGCACGCATTTGGTATTGGGGGGATTTTTTTTTTATTCTTTTTAAAATGATTTGAATTACTAATATTTTTTATTTTGTTTTTTTTGTATTGACAACAGGAATTTTTTTTGGGATTATCTGCTTTGATTGTCAGTTTTTCTTTTCTTTTGATTTATTTATTTATTCTTTTTAAAGCAAAATACCATGCAACGCTGTGGGACTCCAAAAGAGGCTAGAGAGTTTAAGCCCTCATGGCAGAATTTAGAAAGGGATGAATGAGTAAGGACTCTGCCTTTCTTAATGACAAGAAATTAACTGATGGGTTGAAGTGATTTAGAGTGAACAGGGAGCAGGGCTACACCTGGTTGATGGTAAGATTGGAAGTTTAAGAGGGTGTTTCCAGCACTCAGATTGGTTTTGAAAAGAAAATGGAAGGGAATAGCAGGATAGCTGTGGGAGCAAGGATGTGATTCAAGTCCTTTGTGGCTCCTTTTTGAAAGGTAAAGAATGTGAGCAATGGCTACACACTGATGTTTTAATGAGTGTTAAGTATTTTATTTCTTTGGCATGTAAGTATTTTAGAGGGGGAAATGTCCAGTTACACTTGGATATTTGGATGAAGGATTATTTTTCTGATAAATCAGATCATGATCAGATATTTTTTTCTGCTGAACAGATGGGGGGAAAAAACTGAGGAGAGAGCTCCTTATATAGACAAATTGGGGTGAAAATAGGGTACAACAAGACAGGGGTTTCAGAAGGATTTACAATGCACAAACATAGTAACTGAACTACTGGATTTTCCTTGCATGCATATGTCAAAGCCCCTGCATGATGATGTGACTGTGTAATGATGTAATTGACTCCTGATCTGCATGTAAAGTCATGTGGTAGGTAATTATGTACAGTAAATGATGTAGACAGCCTCCTATCTTTATATGTAATATTTTATGTGTTAGTAGATATGTATTATAGACTTATTACTGATGTATATAATCCATAATATTGAATATTGTATTTATTATATGTTTATGAAATTTATTCTAAGTACCTGATTTCAGTCTTCTGCCTTGAGTAGCTCTTAAACTAGTGGAGTTATTGATGTACCTTTGGTGAGTGACTAGGGGTTATTTTAGGTGTAGAATCCATTTCTGAAATAAAAAGTGAAGAATTCCTGCTCCTTCATGGTGAAATAATAATTGAGTCCACTTGAGAGTACCACATCCTCCCCCAACTTATTGTCTGTCCCCAGACAATTTCAATAGAAGCCTGGTTCTAAATTCAATAAAAAATTTAACTAAATTTCTTGATTCTCAAATATTTTTCAATTCTTTCAAATCTTCTTCTAAACTTTAACTTCTTTGATATAATTTTCTTGACTTCTTCAAACTTCAAAATTCTTCTTTTAAAAATTAAATGATTAATTTAAACTGTGTAGAATCCATTTCTGAAATAAAAACTGAAGAATTCCTGCTCCTTCATGGTGAAATAATAAAATTTTATTGAGTCCACTTGAGAGTACCACATCCTCCCCCAACTTATTGTCTGTCCCCAGACAATTTCAATAGAAGCCTGGTTCTAAATTCAATAAAAAATTTAACTAAATTTCTTGATTCTCAAATATTTTTCAATTCTTTCAAATCTTCTTCTAAACTTTAACTTCTTTGATATAATTTTCTTGACTTCTTCAAACTTCAAAATTCTTCTTTTAAAAATTAAATGATTGATTTAAGCTAATTTCTTTCTTCTTTCTTGATTTATTTTGAATAATAATTAATAATAATTCTTTATTAATAAACACTACCCTCTGAGTCTGTGCCAGGGCTTGAATTTTGAATTTTCTTTATTTAATTTAATTTATATTTATATTTATTTTATTTTTGAGGTGATTTGAAGACTGAAATGATTTGATACCCCCTTCTTGGGATCTTTATAAAATATTTCTTGATGTCTTCAAAGCCTCTGATTGATAGTGGTGATTAATTTTAATTTATTCATTTAATTAATTATTCATAATATTCAAGCTTTTAGTCTAAAATTTAACTTAAATTTTTCATTTTCCTTTTCAAAAGTTCCCTTCATCCATTTGCTTCATTCTAAATCTGTGCCAGGGCTTGAATTTTGAATTTTCTTTATTTAATTTAATTTATATTTATATTTATTTTATTTTTGAGGTGATTTGAAGACTGAAATGATTTGATACCCCCTTCTTGGGATCTTTATAAAATATTTCTTGATGTCTTCAAAGCCTCTGATTGATAGTGGTGATTAATTTTATTCATTTAATTAATTATTTATAATATTCAAGCTTTTAGTCAAAAAACTTAAATTTTTCATTTTCCTTCTCAAAAATATCCTTTATTCATTTGTTTTATTCTCAAAAATCATATTTAATCAAATTTAACTTCTAAAATATTTATGTGAAAATACTGAATTTTATTCTAAAAAGTAGTAATTCATGTCTTCATTTTCTTGATCTTATCTTCAGTCTTCATTTTGAATGTTGATTTGAATTTGATAATTTTTAATGAACAATTTTTTTAATTTTTCTTATTTATTTTTATTTTTTAAATTTCTTTAATGTTCAAAATTTAATTTTATTTATTTCTATTTATTTTATTTCAATTTTATTTCTTCATTTTTGTCTGTTTATTTTGTTATTTTGTTGTAGCAGTTTAATCTCATGCTTGGGAGGGTCAATACTTTACTTTTTTTATTCTAATGATTTTTTTTCTTTGTTATTATATTTGTTTTATATTATTTAAATCTATTTTATTATTTTCATTTATTTTTATCTAATTTTATTTACTTCATTTTATTTTTATTGATTTTATTTTATTTTTATTATGTTTTTTTTATTTTAAATTTTTAATTAATTTTATATTATTTTTATTTCTCGGTCGGGTCCAAGTAGACAACGCGGGCCTGACGGTGTTGCCCGGGTACCGCTCCGGTTGCAAGTCATCAATGCCGCGGCGGTTTTGAAAAATAAAATCAAGTTTTCACATATCTTCCGATCACGCAACCTTGCACGCCATTGGTCGACAGGCCATCGAACGAAAGGCCGCCACTTCCTCATTTTCCGATCACAAAACCAGTGAGTAATTGAAAAAAAAAATCCTTCTTTGCATGGGTCAATTTATTTTTCTCTTTTTCCTTGAAAGTTGCTGCTCTTGTTATTTGCAGTTACTGAATCATTGCTCTTGCCTGCTTATCGGTTTTTTTTATTTATTTTTATTATCTTTATTTATTTTTGCTCTTAAACAATTATTAACTTTTTAACAAATTAACTATACTTCTCCCTCCCCCAAATCAAAATGGTTGTCCTCAACCAAAAGGCCTTGGACCGATCAGCTCTCTTGTCATCTTTCCTCAATCTTTTTGGATTCTCCTTGATCCTTCTGATTTGTAAAAATTCTAAAAAAGCGAATGGTTTTGGAGGGTGATCTTGTTGAGTAAGTCCTTCCTGCTTTTGGGCTTTGATTGACTTTGCTTTCCTTTCTTCATTTTTCCAACATATCCAGAATTCCTCCTCCCCCAACTTTCAGGTTGTCCCCAACTGATCAGAGACCTCAACCTGATGATTTTCATGACCTCTGGACTTCTTTCTGCTAAGACCGAAGCAAATTATGAACATGTGTGAGTTATTTCTTTGTTGATTCACATGTTTCGATTTAATATGACTTGATGCTAGATAAAAACTGATGTTTGTGTTGCTGTTTTGATTATGTAGGCTTAATTGAATGACATGGTATGTGAATTGGTTTTATTTCTTTCGCTTTTTCAACACTGGCCAGATATTCTTGCCTGATTGCTGAGTTTGAATTGTATGTCTGTTTTATGTTTAATTTCATTTGATGTTTTGCTTGTTATTTGATATCAGCTAACAATTTATTTATTTATTCATTATTATTATTATTTTTTTTTTTTGTTATGTTCTTCGATCTAATGATTTTATCTTGATTGTGTGCCCACCCTTATCCCTCAGCTACACAAGTGAAAGTGTGCCTACACTTGAAGATAAAGATGATCTTCCGATTTTTTTTATTTTTTTTTATTTTTTTTTATTTTAAGTTATTTAGTTTATTTTATTTTTTTTTTAAATTTTTATCTATTTATTGTATTTTATTATTATTAGGGCATTGCTAAATTCACGCGGTCGGCCCGCAAACTCACACAGTTTCGACCTTTCCGCAAACACACGCGGTTTTGAAAATCACGTGTTTTCAAAATTTTAAAAAGACAGAAAGGTTTTTTGGGGTCCAAAAACCCCAAAAAATATTCATCAAGAGTTTTCATGGGGTTTTTGAACCCGAAAAAATTAATTCAAAAATAATAAAAACAAAAAAAAAGGTAAATTACAAAGGGCCCCCAAACGTTATGAAGGGGTCCTGTCCCGTGGAAAAAAAAGCTGATAGGGGTTGTAATAAGCCCCTAAACTTCATTTTCAGCCAAAAAAAAACAAGATTCGTCACCGTTTAAGGATTTCATAAATAAAAAGGCCAAAAATAAGTGTTTTAGGACCCAAAAGCCCCCAAAAAATTGCCAAGTGGCCCTTTCCCGTGGAATTGAAGCTGTGTGTGGTCTTTAGAACCTGTATGATTCTCCGAAAAAAAGAGAAAAAAAGAAAAAAGGGCAAAAATAAGGTGTTTGAGCCCAAAAAAACCATAAATTGATCCACCCCCTTAAATAAATAAATAAAAATCCTCATTTTGCATGGAGAATGCAATTTGAATTCCAATCAAGTTTGGTCCATCCCAACTTCAAAATTTAAATCACACCAACCAAAAAACCACTCACCACACCACATCTCACTCACCACACCCTCAAATCACATCACACACCACTCAAAATCACCCACCACACCAATTAAACTCCCCAAAACCCATTTCTTCGCCCAAATTCCGGTTTTTTCCACCAAAAAAATCACTTTTCCACACTTCAACCAATTTTTCCTTCCAAAAAAAGAAAAAATTCAAGTCTTTCCCCCCCAAAAAAAAACGTAATTCAAAATGTCTCAACAAAACATCTACCCCCTCTTCAGAGATGCCAAAGAATCTTCCCCTAGTCATTCAATATCTGTCCCCGATTCCAATATTGCGCCCCAAGATAACTCATCCCTACTAGCCCCACCTCCTGAATTGAGCTACCCAGACAAAGAATCCCTCCTTCACGCCATTCAATCTTGGGCTAGAGATCACGGCTATGCGATTTCAACCAAGAATTCTAATCTCAAGGAAAAACGTTATACTTATCAATGCGACAAGTCTGGCTCTTACATTCCAACAAAAAAAGAAGGCTTAGGTACAACCAGAAAAACCAACTGTCCGTTTCAGCTCACCGGCAATTTCTCCAAGAAACTTGACTCCTGGCGAATTAAAATCATCTGCCCAAATCACAATCATGCACCCTCCACTGATCCTTCCACCCATCCTGTTCACAGAAGACAACAAAAGAAGAAGGCTTAGGTACAACCAGAAAAACCAACTGTTCGTTTCAGCTCACCGGCAATTTCTCCAAGAAACTTGACTCCTGGTGAATTAAAATCATCTGCCCAAATCACAATCATGCACCCTCCACTGATCCTTCCACCCATCCTGTTCACAGAAGAATTGAAAATGCTCAACAAGAAACAGTTCAAAATTTGACTAAAGCAGGTGTGGCACCATTGAAGATCTTAAACACTCTAATGCAATCATCATCTGGTCCTGTATTACAATGAACGTTACGCTTTATCCAAAAAAATTGTTGATGGCAAGACACCAATTGAAGCTCTAGTATATGATTAATTAAGGAAATCTGACTTTTTTTCAAGATGGATGCTGTTGAAGGAATTATCACCTCTCTCTTCATTGCTCACCCAGACTCAATCAAATTAGCTCAACAATTCCCCACCCTTCTCATGATGGACTGCACATACAAATCAAATAAGTTCTCAATGCCCCTTCTCCACATCATTGGTTTCAACAACTGCAGCAAAAGTTTTTCTATCGCTTTTTTTTTCCTCTCTACAGAAATTTAAGACAATTATACATGGGCTCTTCAACAACTTCTAGATATATTAGATCAACAACACCCCAAAGTCATTGTCACTGATAAAGAACACGCTTTAATTAATTCCATTGAAACAACCTTTCCCAACTGTACTCACCTCCTCTGCCAGTGGCACATTTTCAAAAATATTCAACTCCACTGTCGAAAGCATGCAAAATCTGAAGAGGAATGGGATAATATTCCCCAGTCAGTAGAGCATTCGGCTGTCCTGGTTTATTTTTCTCTTCATTCTCTACCATTCACAAGTCGAAAAATCAACAAATTATACATGGGCTCTTCAACAACTTCTAGATATATTAGATCAACAACATCCCAAAGTCATTGTCACTGTTAAAGAACACGCTTTAATTAATTCCATTGAAACAACCTTTCCCAACTTTACTCACCTCCTCTGCCAGTGGCACACTTTCAAAAATATTCAACTCCACTGTTGAAAGCATGCAAAATCTGAAGAGGAATGGGATAATATTTGAAAGCACTGGAATTATTTAGTAAAATCTCATACAGAAGCAACTTATCAGAACAATTTCACTCAGCTTTCTCTTGTCTGGAATCCACCCACAGCTGATTATCTTTTAGAAAATTGGATTCCTCTAAAGCAAAAATGTTTTTCTTACTTTGTCAACAAGCATTCTCACTTTGGAAACACCAACACATCTAGACTAGAAGGGATGCATTCTCACCTAAAACGTTTCATATCTGCTTCTACTGGTTCTTTCTCCACCGTCGTTACACAAATTTATCATTCTTTATCAATCCAAATTCATGAAAGAGATATTGAATCTGCCCAGTTGGGATACAAATCACTTATTAGTCTTGAGAAAAATTTCACTCAGCTTTCTCTTGTCTGGAATCCACCCACAGCTGATTATCTTTTAGAAAATTGGATTCCTCTAAAGTAAAAATTTGTTTCTTACTTTGTCAACAAGTATTTTCACTTTGGAAACACCAACACATCTAGACTAGAAGGGATGCATTCTCACCTAAAACGTTTCATATCTGCTTCTACTGGTTCTTTCTCCACCGTCGTTACACAAATTTATCATTCTTTATCAATCCAAATTCATGAAAGAGCTATTGAATCTGCCCAGTTGGGATACAAATCACTTATTGGATTACCTCACTGCATTGATCACATTTCCTCTCAATTATCTCACCATGCTCTCAAAATAGTTCACTCTTTCGCCATGTCACCAAACCCATCAACTGAATGCATATCTTGTGATTATTCAACATTTATGGGAATCCCTTGAATCCCTTGCATCCACAAGGCTAAGTTTGCATGCGTTCAAAACAAACTCATTACACTTGAAGATTTCCATCCCCAATGGCATGTTAAGGGGCCTATTTCTGTATGTTTTAATGCTTTTTAATATTTTATTCTGATGAATTGATTTTTTATGCTGATTTATTTCATTTTTTTCATTTTTTTTTTTTTTTCTTTCTTAGTGCCTTGATTTAAAAGCAGATGATGGATCTTCTAATTCCCCTCCCAATCAGCCCACCAAATCCATCAATGAACATCGCTATCTGAATGAACTCTTTGAAGAATTCCAACAGTTCCAACCTGGGGAACAGCAATTTCATCTTGGAGAGATGAAGAAGCTTTTTCAAGGGAAGTATCAACTTGTTTCAATTCAAGAACCACGTTTCAAGCCTGATCACAAATTCAGAGGAAGGCCAAAGGGAGCAAAGAATAAATTCAAGAAGATTTCCCAATCATCCAGCAGAAGGGACCCTTCAGGATTTGAATACCATCTGCCACCAAAGAAAAGGGGAAGGAAGGTGTGTTGTTATATTTTAATTTTGTGAATAATTTCTCAAAATTATTTTGTTTTAAATCAGGCTCCAGGAAAAAAAATGGAAAGGGGAAAAAGAAACAAGAATCAGAAGAAGAGGTGAGTTTTTTTGTCAGTTTTCTAGTGCTTTAGTCTTCCACTCATATCCTCTCACCTTATCTCCTCTTACCTTTTCTCCTCAAACCTTATCTCTTTTATATTTTAAAATAAAAATAAATATTTTTTTTTATATTTTATTTTGAGTTTGCTAACCTCATAGATGTGTAGTTGTCTGTGTGGTTTAAATAGGATATCTAGTGTGTAGTTGCTTATAATCTAGAATTCATTATTAAATATAATCATGTCTAGTTGTGATCATATCTTTTATTTTTTTAGTACTTATACCATGTGTAGTTGTGGTATATTTATTTCGTTAGTCTAATTCCATGTGTAGTTGTGGAATCAGTCAGGTAGCTAAGTAGTTATTCTATGTGTAGTTGTAGAATTAATTACTTAGTTTGTTTATTGTTTTGTCATGTGTAGTTGTGACAAAATATTAGTTTCTAATCATGTGTAGTTGTGATTAGATTATTTAGTTTTACTGGTATGTCACAATCTGTGACATATTCTTTCTTTATATTTTTCTCAATTCTTTTTGAAATAAAAAATCATCGAGTTTTGAGCCTAAAAGGTTTCCTTACTAAAAAACCAGTCCCCAGCTCCTCTTGCAAAAATCTCTCTTTCTAAAAATCCCCCAGTACTAGAGCTATAAAACTAACAAGTTCCACATCTGGAGGGGTGGAAGAGGTGGAGGGAATTGAATAGTTGACTCGAGGAAATCTTTGCGGCCTATTGTCATCGACAGTCACTACCTCGGTCCTATTTATATTCGAGGGACGCGTCTCGAACCTCCGCCTCCCATGCCAGGGCTGAGTCCTCATTTGTCGATCTTCACGGGCCTCTTTTATCTTATATTATTTGACCGCTTGTAATTCTTTCCATTTAATTTTTTTCCTTTAATTTTTCCCTGGTTCTATAGGATGAATCTGTAACTGAAGAAGAAAGCAGTGATGGGGAACTACCAGATCCATTGGAACCCATCAAAACTGTAACTTTTCTGTTTTTTTTTGTTTTCTTGTTTTATCATCCAATTTAATATTTTCCATTCTTGCAGAGGTCTGGTACTTTGGTGCAGAAAAAAAGGGTGTTATCCAATCCTCTCACTCTGGAACAGATCAAGAGAAGAAAAGAAGAGGTTAATGAAGATGATGAAGAGGCTCCTTACAGGCCAAGGGGAAAGGAAGTATTTGAGCAAACTGCCACTTGTTCCAGTGAAATTG
>JNCO01002845.1:0-17958 GCA_000785685.1 Uromyces viciae-fabae
TAACGTTAGTAACCATGCATTAAAATTAGATCCATCTGCTTCTAGTTTGGTAAAACTACTAAGTAGAAGCATTAACACAACAGGATTGTCAATGATTTTTGTTGCAGCATTTTCGGAATGACTAGCTTGGTTGCTAGTCATGAAAGTCGTAGTTGTCGGCTTCAATGAAATTGATGGTTTATTCATTGACAAATTAAAACCATTTAGAGGTGCCAACATTATTTTATTATAGATTTCATCTACTTGTTGAATCCCAGTTGGTTCTTTTGATGGTCTGATGTTACTTGATGTACTAGTCAATGCAGCTGAGGCAGATGTGCAAATGGGTTGTGACACGGTTCTTTGCAAAGATACCCCTCGCTTCTTGCTTCCAGCTTCGACAGTTTTATTGCTTTGAGCTTTGGAACTCATTATTTCCGCGTGTAGGATTGGGAAAATTGTTAAACTCCTATAAAAACACAATCAGAACCTATACTTTGACCGTTAAGCATGAAGGATATTGTGGTAACTAACTAGAGGGGTATTTGTCGTGTCTCGCGCGATTTTGGAAAAAACCGGGGATGTTAGTCTCTCAAGCCACTTTAAACCCAGCTGCGCAAAGCACAAGTGAGTAATACACAGGTGGAAAGCCCCAATTCACTACTCATATACTATTTCAATTATGTAGGAATTAAATAGGAAGGAATTCTAACTTGGATTCACTTTTAAATTTTCTTATCAATAATTTCTCAATCAAACTTTCATATTTCAAAAGGACAAGGGTTCAGGCTACTACCGTTTACTTCTGAACAATAATAAAAAACACTTAAAGATTTTTTTTTTTTTTTTTATGTTCATGTGCAGTATTTGATGGTCTGAGAGGCTTTGATACACTCTAGTTGATATTTTTCCAATTAGTTGACAAAGCCATTTGCCTTTCCTTTCCATATATATCTCTCAATACATAGGATTGTACCATTTTTATTGGTGCAAATTCTCATCTGTGGTTGATTTAGTTATAAAGCTTTAATTTGAGAGTTTTAAAAAAATTCAATTTGCGAGAAATCCTGCATCATTTAGAATCACAAATAGGTATAAAACAAATGTATTTATGTATTTAATTAATTTTGAATGGAGTAGAATAATTTATAATTTCATCAGCAATTCAATTTTTTAAATTTTTATAAATTTTAATTTTAATTTTAATTTATAATTATGAATTTAAGAAACTTGAATCGATCATTCTTCAGTCTTCCTTGGTCAAAGAAGAAACCAATCACAAAACAGACTGCACAACCACCACCACCACCACCACCAATACTACTCGAACCAGATAATTTATTTCATCCACTCTCCTCTTCTCCTATACCATCTATCAGAGAGAAAGCAAAACGAATTAAATCCATCGCACGTTGTCCTGTTTATCCTGATCGATTAGTAGCATTTGATTGTCCACAATCAGGTTATCCAACACATTCATCAAAAGAAGCATGGGAAAAAGATACAGAAAAAGCAAAATATTGGCCAAGATTACGTGAAGCAAATGAAGATGAACATGATCTTAGATCTCAACGTCAATTAATTGAATTTGATTTACCTGATTGTCAACCTTATGAAGAAACTATAACTTTATCTAATTGGGATTTATTACTTTATACTCGTGGTTTTAGATCTATTGATGATGATCGTTCTAGACGTCATTTATCTAAACTTTTAACTTATCCTATTACTATTGGTGCTATTTTACATGAATTCTCTCCCTATTCACTTCGTAATCAACGTCTTACACCAGAGGGTTATCGATCTTTAACTGGTAGGTATGCATCTCTTTTTAAAACACAACCCCCCCCGCCCCCCTTTTTTTTTTTTTTTCAATCCTTACATCCACCACTCGGTACTAATACAGCTCAATTACTTGGAAGAACTATAAATCCAATTCGAATATTCATACTAGGAGCTCGAGCAGAATCTTCTTTACCACCTGCAGTTTGGTCTCAATTACCTTACTTATTCACATCACCAGATGTTTCCTTTCAAATATTTTTTATAGGACCTGAAGTAATTTTACCACAACAACAAATTAGTGGACCTGAAATTAAAAGTTCAACCAATGATGTTTATCGAAGAGGAAGAGTGAATACAAGTTTTGGAGTACCAGCTTTTAGTTTACCCGTTTCACCTACTTTAACTTTACATACAATTCAAGCAGCATATCGAGAAGTTCATTCAAGTTTATCTCCATTTGATCCATATACAGATGTATATTTTGCATTTTCACCTGGATTTGGTTTTCCTACAGTACCTATTAATCAACCACCTCTTTCACAAGAACAAAATGCTTTATTAAATTCAAGCGGTTCAATTCAATTAGAAACTAATTGGAATCAAGATGTTAAATTGATTTTAGAGAATAAATGCGCCCTATTTGCTGGTGGTTTTTCACCTGCTGATGTACAAAGAGATGTAGATGCATTAGATTCAGTAGAAGGTATTCGTGATCAATTTGATTGGTTACTTACTCCTGGTGAAAATCTCTTTGCTAGTCAACGTTGGGAAGTAGCTGAATTTGATCCAGTTCGTTATTTTTCTTTTTTTTATCTTTCATCTTTTTTTTTCTTTTTCTTTTTTTCTTGGTAATATTTACATTAATAATTTAACTCACTCCTTTTTCTTCTCCTTTTTTCTTTTTCTTTTTTTTTTTTTTTTTTTTTTGTTTGTTTGATATAGCGAGTGGCTGTTAAATCTAATTACGCCATTTGGGGTATTAGAGGTAAACGTTTTGAATTAGATGAATATTCAAAACGAGAAAAACTTAAACAATTGACTTGAAATAAAATAATAGAAAATCAATTTTATATTTTTTCTTTTGTTAATAATTTTTTCTTTCTTTCTATATTTTTGATTTTTTATTTTCTCATTTTCTTTTTGTATTTTCGTATTCTCTGTTTCTTTTTTTTTTTTTTTTTTTGAAATTTTATATTCAAACTTTTCTCTTTTCTTTCATCATCATGATTCATCCCTCCTTTGAATTCACTTGTTAAATTACTTTTTATCTACATATTAATTTCTCAAATTTACTTAATTCTTTTACTTAAAACTGGTCACAATAAACTTACTTCAGTTAGTTTTACAAGTTAAAATAAAATCACTTTTTTTATTTTTATTTTAACTTTCTTTCTTTCTTCACTCAATAAAATATCTTTTATGCATAAATAAAAATTACAAAAAAATTGTAGAAAAGATATTTTTTTTTCTTGCAATACATAAAATCAAAAAAATTATAAGCATACAAAATTTTAAATCAAGATATACAAACATTGAAGTTAAATAATGAAAAGATACAAAAAAAAAAGCAATAAGAATATCATTAAACCCAAACCAAACCAAATCATAACATATATATATATTTATATTTATGACTATCTGAACAAGAACTTTCTAGAGATTTTTGTATGAAAAAAAAGACAAAAAAGAAAGGAACAACGTATGTTGCTTATATAGGAAAGAATAAATAATAATATAAATGAAAGAAGAAGAAAAAAAAGAAGAAAGAGTATATATTTTTAATACATAAGAGAAAGAAGAAAAAAAGAAAGAAAAAAACAAAGTACATAATAGAGATAAAGATTAACAAAATGAATTAATATGTATAAAAGAGGGAGAGAATAGAGCGAATGGGACAAAAAAAAAGTGATATCCAAAGAGGAGTAAAAAAAAATAAAAATAAAAAACTAGAGATAAAAAAATAAAAAATAAAACTAGAGATCAAGTATAAAAGTAAAGTATAAAGTAAAAAAAAAAAAAGGAAAAAAAGAGTAAAGTTAAAGTCTAGAATAATATTTCCTCGAGTCATGAATAATTTGAGCCTCATGATGCTTCCATTTATTAAGAGCATGATCGAGGACCAAACGTTTAAGTCCAGGAACGACCGACTTAATGAAAATACGATAAGTACCAGAGATAGGTCTATGATCTGAAATATTCACTTCATACCTTTTATAATTTAAATTTTGTACTATTTTTTCTATTGTTATAGGTTTACTTGTATTACTTTGTTGATCAATTCTTGATTGATTTGTCATATTTGATGTACTTATTTTACTTGTTGGTAAACTTGTATTATTGGTTTCTTGTTGTATGTATATCGTCGGTGGTGATCCACATGATGTCTCTTCAATTGGGGTTCTATATAGTATTCTATCACACCATGCAGGTACTCGTGCTTTTTCGGATGAGTCATACATATGTGTTCCACTATCCAATCAATCCATTCAAAAAAAAAAAAAAATGTTAATGTTAGTTCCTATTTAAATTTCGTTGAATTGTTATCATTATTATTAGCAAAAAAAAAAAAAAAGGGGGGGTTGACACATACGGATCATATTTATAAGTAGGATGAAAGCGAATAGGAGGTTCATAGAAAGATCTTAGACGAAAGAGTGGATTTGATTTTTTCTCTTTAATTAATTGATCGTATTCTAATAATTTAAAATAGTCACCAGCAGCGATAGCACGAATAACATCTTCTCTTCTATAATCAATTCTATAATTTAAATCTCCTTGAAGGAAGCAAATTTCATGATCTGAAATCGAACTACCATTTCCTCCTCCTACATAAACTCCACTTGTAAAATCACTAAAATTGTTATTATTGTGAAGATTACCATTACCATTACTGCTACTCATTACTTGATTACTATTATTATTTCCGTGCCTACTTTCGGGTGGATCCGGAAAACCTGATTTCTCTTCTAGTATATCTATCAGATCAGAATTCCTCTGTCGAACATGTTTTTGTCCAGCTGCTAGATGACAATTGATGAAACAAATTGATGAGTCATCGATGACTAATCTAGCCAAAATTGCACCCTGATGAATTTTGTTTCAATCAGTCAAAATTTCAATATGATAGATTATTTTAAAATTTAAATACCTTATTTCCATACCGGCCTTTCATGCCAGTTTTAACTGTAGTTACTGCAATATCCCTCATTTTTGCCCTTTCAGATGATTTTACAAAGACACAAGTAAATAACTAAAGGATGTAGTACCAAAGGTTAGATTTTCAAATGAATTACCCCCACTTGCTTGAAAAAAAGATAAACTCACCCCAACTAAATTTTCAGTATGAATCACAACGTATGGGTCATCTGGGGGCATAAAAGTTTTGACAGTTAAGACTAATTTATCGTGCCATTTTCGATAAGCTTGGGAAACAGAATCTGATAATTTTTCTCCTCCATTATGTCCTGCTGCTTTTTTTCTTCCACCTAATAATACGGTTTCTATTTTTTTTCAAAAAAGAAAGACGGAATTGGGATCAGAAGTCAGTTTTTTTTTACACCAAATCAGAACAAGATTGGAAATTATAAAGGCCTCAACTAGCTGTTAATTTTTTATTTTCCAAATCGATCATTTCTTGAAAACCAAAGACGATCAAATCTGGAGCGTTGGCAGAATTAGTAACGATATTTGGATTTTGATTATAGTTAAAACTTGTAGGAAACTTGTCATGATGAGGAGTAATGTGAGTTTTATTAACTTGACGTTGATCTAGATCATTTGTAGTGAAAGAAGATTTCAAAACATCTTCCAAAAAATTTAAGTTATCCGTTGTACCACTTAGTTCGTTCGGTTTACATGCATCTACATTCCATGAACAAATTAGTGCCTTTATGGGTCGATAAGTACAATATTCCGTTTGTCGCTTTCTCATCTCTCCCGCTACAAAAAAAAAAGTCCACATTTGATATATACGTTGAATTAGACTTTCAATTCATCTGGGAATTGGTTAATTTTTTAATAGTCCACATTTGATATATACGTTGAATTAGACTTTCAATTCATCTGGGAATTGGTTAATTTTTTAATAACAATTATGATTAACAATCAAATAAGCTCACCTAACCAATCAACCGACATGGTTCCATCCCATAATTTTATTTTCCAATCTGTGCTTGTAGTAGCCACATGCAATTTACCAACCTGAAGAAGAAAAAATAGAAAATTAGAATCAAGGACCCAGTAGACTTAAATTATAATTCGTGGTAAGCTCAACTTCGTCCCATAACAAAGAAGGATCGACGATAATTTTCAAGACAGCTTCCTTATGAGCTCTCCAGACTTTCAAAACTTTCCAAGATGCAGCCAAGTTTTGATTTGAATAAGATTGATCAAGTTTAAGATTAGATCTACGATTGGTGTTATTATTGAAGACGGAAGAATCATTAGGTGAAAATGATGTTTCAATTTCAGGTTCATAAACGTATACAAATCCAGTTCGAAATCCGACCCATAAATATTTTGTTACACCTTCCATAGAAGTAATTTGATGATTTGATAGTTTGATTAATTTTTTGAATTTGATTGTTTCATTCAAAATATTGTTATTATTTGCAAGTGTCGCAGAAGAGGGTTCTAGATGTTCAGTATTGGATCTTTGAGGTAACAACGGATCTAGAATTTTTTGAGTGGTTGCTGTTGACGATGATGGTATGTGATCATAATCATTTGGGTCAAGTTTTAGGTGAGAAGAAGGTGCCGTTGGTTTAGAAGGAGTTGATGATGATAAGCTTTGAAAAGACGTTTCCCACACAGATACGTGACCAGATTCATGACCAAGAAAAATTAATTCAGGTCTAGCCGGTACGACTGCACCGGCGGTAACCATTCCAACCATGACGCCACCAATGACCGCTTCTGGTATAGTAATAGGTCGAGGAGTAGAAGTCCATGCTTGAGTTAAATCAGGATCATAAACTCGAATACTCGGACCTCGTTGAGCAGGAGTTGAGGCATTTTTAGAGCCAGATGGACCAGAAGCAGTCCATAATCTGTGAGAAATCATTTTTGTGAAATTGGTCTTATCTGCTATTCTCTGAGTACGTGAGGAGCCTGAAATCTTGACCGAGCTTGAAGGTGATGCTGAACTATTGCACCAAATCTGTACTTTGCCACTTTCGTCTATGGACAACATACCACCTTCCTTGCACCTAAATAAGCCGATGATTGGTGCTGAATGTAAAGAAGCCTTGGAATCGATAATCCTACGTTCTGAGCAATCAAATTCAAATAATTGACCATCCTTGGTACCACACCAAACGTATCTGCTATTGTTAGCCGATGTTTTTTGATCGTTGCCTTGAAAGGTACTGGTCTTGAATTCCATGCACGTGATTTTGATGTCTTGGAAATTATTGACTTGACTTAAACATTCGCCGGTACCAGCATGCCATAGTTTAAGTTGGTGGTGCCCAGTGCATAACCAATTCCCCCTTAGGGTCCAGCTTGAAAATTGAGAACCAATTGAGATTGAAACAGGAGGATTTAAAAAGGGTGGACGACGATTGGCAAAGGTAGGATCGGGTATATCTTCGACTCTTCCCATGGGTTCATAATTTTTTTTATATTGATTTTGATCAAAGCGAAGGGAATCTATATTGATGGGAGATTGAAGCCAACTTCCTGATAGAGCTCTGGAAAGACGGCGTTTATCATTCTGGGATGATATTGGGGGTGGAGGAGGGGGTGGAAAGGATTGATAGGGTAGGTTAGGTCTTGAAAAATCTAGTTTTGAATCAGTCTGAAAATCAGTTTCTTCTTCTTCGTCTGAGTCATCAATCCTGGCTGATCTAGGTTTGAGGGTAGATGAGGGTAGACCAATTCCAAGGTTCGGAGTGAGAGAGATGCGTTTCTTTATTGAAAGTGAAGTAAAGTCAGTGGGAGAAGGTGTAGGGTGAGAGAATAAGGTAGATAGATTGTTTGGAGTCCTTCCATTAGATTCGAGTGAGCGATGAGTAGGAGAATTGATATGATTCCATTCTCTTGGACCGGCGGGATGAGGAGTACGATGATTGTTAATAGTTGGAGATCGAGAGTTGAAGGGGGTAACTGATATGGTGAGATTTTGATTTGTAGGTTTAGGAGGAGGTGGTGGTGGTAGTGGTGGTTGTGATGGTGAATAATGATTATTTTGACTTGAGAATCTAGTTTGATTAAGTTGAGATGGTGAGTTGCTATTATTAATATGTGAAATTGATGTACGTCTTTGAATTGGAATTGGAATTGGAATTGGATAAGGAAGTGGAAATTTCTGTGCAGCAGGTGAAATGGGAAGTTGAGGTAATTTTTGTTGTTGATTTTTAATTGGAGTATTAAATTTATTTGATTGATGAGATTGCTGTGGTAAAGACATGTTGGTCAACAGAGGACGAGGTGGAATGGGAGGAGGTTCAGTTGATTGATGACGATGTTGAAAAGGACGAGTCATTGAATGATGATTACTAAGAGAAGGAACAGCTGAATGTGGTGAATGTGATTGCTGATTAAGTGGCTGATTGAGTAGTGGCTGATTGAGTAGTGGCTGATTAAGTTGATGATGAAATTGTAAATGATTGATTCCTTGGTGAATTGATCTAGTGGTTGTTGCTGTGCTGGTGGTGTTTGAATGTGGTTGTTCTTGCTGGTGTTGCATCTTGATCGAATTATTCTATTAGCGTATATTCTCTTGCTTGTGTATAATCAATTTTCAACATCAAACTTGTTTCATCGACGACAAAATTTATTAACGAGATTCGTCGGTTAAGCATAGCAACAGCTGTCGAAGGTATTGTTCAATTGAAAAATCCTTCATGCCGGAAAAAGATTTTTTGAAATATTGAGGGGGAAAAGAAAAACAAAAACAAAACATCCGTCCTCTCCAACCGGAGCGGCTCACACGCATTGCCGGTGACCTAGGCAAACCGTTCAGCTTTGCCTACAATGCCACTGTAACAGATTTTGTCATGTCCCTTTTTTATTGAGAAAATCTAGTGCGAATTGGGCATGTGCACCAAATTTTGGGAAATCTGGATGCAAAATAATCCACTTCACAAATTTGACAGAAGATAGACAGAAGTTCAGAGCCAGATCAGTAAGAATTTTCAAGGGTAAATAAAATAAATATAATATTGAATGAACTCAATGTGGCATTACTAGAGTAACCTTAAGTATGGTTTTGTATGTTCTCAGTCTATAACTATTAGATTGTAGATTTGCTTACCATGGATGTCTGAAGCAAAATAAGAACTATGCAGCACAAACCTTATGCTTCTTTGATCTGGAAACCATAAGGTCTAAAAGACAATGTGGTCATCTTGTTGTTTTGCTCCAAGTGGCCCTTGAACATTGAGCCCACATCTCTAGTTGTGAGATGATGAATAATTGAGCAAACAAAGATTCATGCTAATCAGTGGTGTCTGCACCCTGTACTGGTTACAAAACATAGAAAATGCACTTGCATACTCAACAACTAGAAGAACAACTAAACTATTAAGGAACTAACTTATAAATGAACTTTATTAAATCATGTAACTAACATGTTTTGACTGAACTTTAACTTACTTCAACTAGAAGTGACTTCATACTTATAAGAAACTATCTCATACTTGACTAAACTATAATATATGACGTATATATTATGGGGATTGTTTTTTGCACCGCCCAAAACCTGTTGTGCACCACCTTTTGTTGTCAGGAGGCCATCAAGTGTTTTTTAAGTCTTTTAAATATTTTTTAAAAATACTTCTAGATGTCCCAATGTTAACAAACTTTTTTCCCAGAATTCTGAGCCTCCTTCCTTCATCTTCTGAGCTTTTTAGCTCCAAAAAAAAAATGAAGTAGTCCATATTTAGGGAGTACACAAAATCAAATAAAAAATAAAATAAAAAGTAGTTGATGCAGGGAATATGGCCTAAAATTTTTATCACATGTATTTCAAACTTATTGGAATATGGGATAAAAGAAAGTCCCACAGGGAAGCAAAAAAAGTAAGTTTTACGCTTACTTTTGCAAAATTTTGGTACATGCCACAGTTTTTGCAAAAGTAAATGTAAAACCTGCTTTTTTTTGCTTCCCCTTGAAAATATTTTTATCCCATATTCCAATAAGGTTGAAATCCATGTGATAAAATTCTTAGTCCATACTTCCTGCATTAACCGTTTTGTTTTATTTTTATTTGATTTTGTGTACTCCCTAAATATGGAGTACTTCAAATTTTCTTTTGGATCTAAAAAGCTCAGAAGATAAAGTAAGGCTCAGGACACTGGGAAGAAAAGTTTGGTAACTTGTGGACACCTGGGATTATTTTTAAAAAATATTAAAAAAATTAAAAAACGCTCAACGGCCTCCTGACGTCAAATGGTGGTGCGCAACAGCTTTTGGGTGGTGCAAAAAGAAATCTCCTATATAATTAAGCTTATTGATATAGATACTTGAGAGCATCTCCACCCGGGGATTCAAACTGCAAATGTGAGCCACTTTGACATCTGCATGCTCAAAAATGGTCCTCCACCACAAGATGTAGATGGGTATCCGGATTTATTTTGGATGTAAAAGCCACCAGAGCAACCATAGATCTTCATCCCCACCATATCCCATGAAATGGCACAACCTGTGTGAAACCCCTCCCTCTTCTTCCCCCAATCCTCCGAAAACAATTTTGTCTTACTCTCATCAATCACATCATCTTGATGGACTCCCTCCCACTCAACCCAGCTCTTGACAGTCTTAAAATGCCAAAACCATCAAGTAAGTTTTCATTCTTCTTCTTTTTTTCTTTCTTATTCATGTTTTTTTTATTTATGCTCATTTTCTGTTAATTTTGAGCAGGATGTTGTGTTTGGAGGGTCTTTTCTATGCTCTCATCATTCAATTTTATCAAAATAAATTTATTACTTATATATTCCTACTTAGTAGAGACTTTACAATCAAATCATCATATTCTCCTTATTTTAACTTAGTTTAATTTAAGAGTTATTTTCCCAGGTTAATGTTATTAGCTGTGGCGTTTTATTAATTGTCCCTTATGGAAGATATTGTCCCTTTATGGAAGAACTATTTTATTATCCCTTTATGGAAGAATATTATTATCTTAAAATTATTTTACATGTTATATTTTATTATCTTATTATTATATTATTTTATTATTTTATTATTTTATTTTTATTATTTTATTTTATTTTTATATTTTATATTTTATATCTTATCTTTTATAAAGCCCCTCTGGACTGTGCCAGAGGGCTCCATGTTTTTCTTCATTTATTTACTAAACATGATCTTAGTAATAAAAGCATTCAGTCTGCTTATTTTCTCACCCTGACCACCTCATCAAGACTGTTTCCAGCCTTATCCCAGCTGCCATCCAACTTTCTCAAGTCTCAAGATCTCTCTCTCAAAAACTAAAAATAAAAATCTAAATTAAAAATCAACTTATTTTAACACAGGAGAACATGTTCTGGATGCCAATGAGGATATTCCACCAAGAAAGAAGCCAAAAAAGCTTTCACTGAAGAAGAATAGTACAAAAAGACAACTTACCAAAACTCCAGTTCCCACATTCAAGAAAGATGAAGAAAACAATATAGAAATGTGTCAAATTAATGATTTTGAATCATTAAAAACCTAAAGATCATTTGATCTAATCACTTTTAAAATTTAGAATCAATTTTATTTTATTTTATTCTTAGTTTTAAGAACACAATTTTTATTAAAATTTAATTAATTAATTTTAATTTTATTAAAAAGATAGGAAATGTTTAAAGCATAATGCATAACAATTATCAATGAAGGTTAATTTTTGTCAAAATAATGAAAAGAATGATCTTAAAAGATCAAGAAATAACTCATCTCAAAAGAGTGAGTATTTTTAATTCTTGTTTAAGAATTTATTAATTTTTATATTTTATTAATTAATAAAACATTTATTTATTTTTAAAAATACCATGATAGATTCATTTAATTTAAATAAAATAAGAAGAACTATCATTGAAGATTCCCATTGAGGAATTGAATTATTTTACTCATGTGAGTAAAACTTATTGTTTTTATTATTATTAAATCCTTATTCTTTATAATGATGTCATAATAATTATGTTATTTGCATAATTATTATGACAATCAAAATGATTCATTTGAATCAAATTGTTGGAACAATTTTTGCTTATTGAAATGATTTCATTCCAATCAGAATTTTTAAATTAAGATTCAATCATTGAATCATTTTTCACATGAATGATTTCAACTCATGATTTGAATCAATAAGAATCATTAAGAATGAATTGAATTTTAATTCATTATATTATTTTAGGGGGTTGTTTTTCGCACCACCCAAAAGCTGTCTTGCACCGCCTTTTGACGTCAGGAGGCCGTCCAGCTTTTTTTAATTTTTTTAAATATTTTTTAAAAAGACTTCTAGGTGTCCTAGAGTAACCAAACCTTTTTCCCAGCATCCTGAGTACCCCTCCTTCATCTTCTGAGCTTTTTGGCTCCAAAAAAGAAATTGAAGTACTCCATATTTAGGGAGTACAAAAATTCAAAAAAAAAATCAACAAAAATGGTTAATGCCGGAAAAATAGCCTGAAAATTTTATCACATGTATATCAACCTTATTGGAATATGGGATAAAAATATTTTCCACGGGGAAGCAAAAAAAGTATGTTTTACGTTTACTTTTTCAAAATCTGGCGCAAGTACCAAAATTTTGAAAAAGTAAACGTAAAACATACTTTTTTTGCTTCCCCGTGGAAAATATTTTTATCCCATATTCCAATAAGGTTGAAATACATGTGATAAAATTTTCAGGCCATGTTTCTTGCATTAACCATTTTTTTTGATTTTTGTTTTTGATTTTGTGTACTCCCTAAATATGGAGTCCTTCAATTTTCTTGTTGGAGCTAAAAAGCTCAGAACATGAAGGAGGGGTACTCAGGATGCTGGGAAAACAAAATTTTGGTACTTGCGCCAGATTTTGCAAAAGTAAACGTAAAACGTACTTTTTTTGCTTCCCCGTGGAAAATATTTTTATCCCATATTCCAATAAGGTTGAAATACATGTGATAAAATTTTCAGGCCATGTTTCTTGCATTAACCATTTTTTTTGATTTTTGTTTTTGATTTTGTGTACTCCCTAAATATGGAGTCCTTCAATTTTCTTGTTGGAGCTAAAAAGCTCAGAACATGAAGGAGGGGTACTCAGGATGCTGGGAAAAAAGTTTGGTTACTCTAGGATATCTAAAAGTATTTTTAAAAGATATTTAAAAAATTTAAAAAGCGCTTGACGGCCTCCTGACGTCAAAAGGGGGTGCACGACAGGTTTTGGGTGGTGCAAAAAACGACCCCCTTATTTTATTATTTCAATCTTGTGGTAAAAGGTTTTTGTTATTAGCAAAATATTTTAATCATTAATTAAAAAGAACTATAAAATTTTTATAATGCAATTTATTAAATATCATTATCAATTATAATTATTATTTTAATCATTTATATTTTTATTATCATCATTTATATTTTATATTATCTTTAACTTAAAATTCAGTTCTGCCTTCAGGTATTTAATCATTTCTATTTTTCTCTTTTATATTATCATAATTAATAATTTTTATCATTGTAATTTGTTTTTATATTAAATAATGTTTAGTAAAGTAATGTATTATCCTTCAGTTGTCTTAATTTTCTCAATTTTAACCTACTTAATTTACTATAGTGAGTAAAAGTTTCTAATTCTGATTTACAATGATTTCATCATAATTATTTTATTATTATATTTTATTTTAAATAAAATGAATGTTATTGATTTTCATAAGTTTGCATGAAAAGCAATAATGTTTGAAATATTAAAAGAGTGAAAAACTTAAAAATGATTCCAACAAATCATTTTTGATTGAAAAAAGAAGAGTGAAAGATTCAACCTGACATTATGCTTTTCTTGATTTTAATTTTTTTGTTCCTAAATAAAGTAAAGGATTTAGCTTTTACAATCAAGAATGAAAAATTATTTTATTTCTATATCTTTATCATTAAAATAATGAAACAATATTATCATTATTAAAATCAGAGGTGGGCAGATACGTTCTCCATATGGATAACTTTGAATGTAACGTAACTTTTACAGTTACGTTATCTTCCAGTTCCAGATACCTGACCACACGTTACGATATCTCCTGCAGAAAAAGGGCTCCTTTTTTGCTAGTTACGTTCCCCAGATAGTCTACAGAAACCAGGTTGCGTTTCATTTTTGCCCAATTTAGGATAACTTGGGTGTTGTTACGTTACATTTTTGCCCAAATGTGGATAACAAAGGAGTAACTTCATGGAAATTTGGTGGTTTACTAAAGTTCTAATCAATATAGGCAACATCAAATTTCCCAAGTTAACTATAAACAATCATTTGTCCCAGTATTTTCCCAAGAAGCCATGTTAAAAGGGTTTCACAGTGGGAATTGAGCCCACAACCTCATTGTTCATGTCAGCCCTGAGACTAAAATTATAGTCCAAAGAGGCTTGCATCATTTTATCTTCAATATTTATTTTTATTATGTATAACTTGGGTGTTGTTACGTTACATTTTTGCCCAAATGTGGATAACAAAGGAGTAACTTCATGGAAATTTGGTGGTTTACTAAAGTTCTAATCAATATAGGCAACATCAAATTTCCCAAGTTAACTATAAACAATCATTTGTCCCAGTATTTTCCCAAGAAGCCATGTTAAAAGGGTTTCACAGTGGGAATTGAGCCCACAACCTCATTGTTCATGTCAGCCCTGAGACTAAAATTATAGTCCAAAGAGGCTTGCATCATTTTATCTTCAATATTTATTTTTATTATGATTTTTTATTATTATTTTATTTTATATATTTTATGATTTAATTATATAATTATTCATAGAGGAGTATTACCCATAAGTGTTGTAACTTAATGGTTAACAAACTCAACTTTGGATTTGAATATAAATTGAGAGGAAAAGGTTCAAACCCCATCCTTGGCACAAAATATAAATCATTTATTTTTTTAGAAATATTTCCCCTCTTAAGGAATTATTTTATATATTTTATGATTCAATTATATAATTATTCATAGAGGAGTATTACCCATAAGTGTTGTAACTTAATGGTCAACAAACTCAACTTTGGATTTGAATATAAATTGAGAGGAAAAGGTTCAAACCCCATCCTTGGCACAAAATATAAATCATTTATTTTTTTAGAAATATTTCCCCTCTTAAGGAAACTCTCCTTAAAAGCGTGAAATATTTCCTTTTCCTTTTTTCATACTCAAGATTTTCCTTTTGAAACAAGGGTAAATTAATAATCCCATAAGACAATAATTTACCCTTGACATTGATAAATTTAATATGAAGATTCCACACTTGAATGGGGAATCTTCATGTGATTTTTATTTTGTTGGGATTTATAAAACCCCAACATGACTTGATTGAGAGCGCTCTTGCTCTTCAGAAAGTTATAAATAGACCTCTGAAGACCTTCCTCTCAATCCTCAGTCAACTTCAGTAGAAAATAATAGGTAAGCAACCTTTCTACACTGACTAACTTACTAGGCTCACCGCTCCTCCCTGGCAGAGGACAGTTCCTATAAATTATTTATATTATTCTTAGTTAAGTAAAGAAAATATAAATAATTACTTCTGCTTGGTAGAGAAGAAACATTCCTCACCAACCTCCCCCATTGACAGAGATCAAAAGAGGGGCTCCACGGCTGAAATCCTTCCTCTCAATCCTCAGTCAACTTCAGTAGAAAATAATAGGTAAGCAACCTTTCTACACTGACTAACTTACTAGGCTCACCGCTCCTCCCTGGCAGAGGACAGTTCCTATAAATTATTTATATTATTCTTAGTTAAGTAAAGAAAATATAAATAATTACTTCTGCTTGGTAGAGAAGAAACATTCCTCACCAACCTCCCCCATTGACAGAGATCAAAAGAGGGGCTCCACGGCTGAAATACCGTGTGAAAGACTTCTAAAAGAACTAGCCAAAGCAAACACATACATTAGCTTTGTTGATAATATCAAAATTATACTTGTGTCAGCTATATCACGGCCATTAGGCAATAGAGATATAGCTGTAGCTTCCATAGCGCTCACAGTTCATCCATTGAAAAGAGGGACTCCTTAACCACTAGGCTAAATGCATTTTCTATAACCCTTATTTTTTTTGAATACATACCACAAATTTATCCTCCCAAAAAAGCTATGTTACAAAAAAAAAAAAAGTTATGTTACAAAAAAAAAAAAAAAAAAAATTACGTTAAAAAAAAAAAAAAAAAAAAAAAAAATTACTTTTAAAAAAAAAAAAAAAAAAAAAAAAAAAACATAAAAAATAAAAATAAAAAATAAAAAATAAAAAATAAAAAAAGAAACAGAAAAAATAGGAGAAAGAAGTCAAATGAAAAAAGAAACAAGAAGGAAAAAAAAAATAAGAAAAGAAGACATGAATGAAAAGAGAAAGAAGGTTTATTTTTAAATACACGTGGTCGGCCCACAAACTCACATGGTTTCGACCTTGCCCTGACCGACCGCGTGCACACGGTTTTTTAAACACGTGTTTTTGAAAAAAGAAAAGGGGAGAAAGGTTCTTAGGGGTCTAAAAACCCCAAAGAAAATTCCTCAGACCTTTTAAAAGGGTTTTGGCCCCCCAAAAAATTGATCAAAAAACAATAAAAACATAAAAAAAATTATTTGCACAGGGCCCCGAAACTTTATGAAGGGACCCTGTCCCATGGAAAAAAAACTGATAGGGGTTGATATCAACCCCCAAACTATAAATTTAGCAAAAAAAAAAAAGAAAAAAAACAGTTTTTCCAAAATAAAAAACAAAAAAAAGGGTTTTGGGAGGGAAGGCCCCAAAAAAATGGCAGATTCCCATGTCCCGTGGAATAGAGAAAAGAAAGAAAAGAGAAAGGAAAAAATAAATAAAAAAAGAAACAAAGAAAGAATTAAAAAGAAATAAAAAAGAAATAAAAAAGAAAGAACAAAGAAAGAATAACAAAAGAAAGAAAAATCCAAGAAAGGAAAAAGAAAAAATGAAATAAAGAAAAAAAAAAAGCAAGAAAAAAAGAAAAAAGAAAAAAAAAATAAAAATAAAAAAGGAGGAAAAAGTGAAAAAACCCTAAAAATGAAAGAAAAAAGCAAAATGAAGAGGGAACAGACTAAAGAAAGCTAAAAACTGATTTGTTTATATGCTCCATC
The DNA here is from genome assembly GCA_000785685.1 of Uromyces viciae-fabae. Classification (NCBI taxonomy): domain Eukaryota; kingdom Fungi; phylum Basidiomycota; class Pucciniomycetes; order Pucciniales; family Pucciniaceae; genus Uromyces; species Uromyces viciae-fabae. Next base: position 17,003 of record JNCO01002845.1, read on the forward strand.
TTTTTTCTTTCTTTTTGCTCTCTTCTGTTATTTGATTATTCTTTTTCTTTTGTCTGGTTTCTTTGTTTTTTTCTAGTTTCTTTCTTCTCTTTGATTTTTTTCTTTCTTTCTTCTTTATTTCTTTTTCTTTTTTTCTTTTATTTTTATTTTTATTTTTTATTTTGGACATTAATATTTGCACCACCCAAACCTGGTTGCACACCGGCTTTTTGACCGCCAGGGGATGTCACAATTTTTTTTTTTATATATATTTTAAAAAAACTTTGAGACACCCTCCCCATTACGGGGATCCCTGCCACTACCGGCTCAACTAGGGATTAAACAACTAGCACTACCAAAAAAGTCAAGCAACTGGCTGAAATTGGCAAGTGATTTGCCTTTGTGCACAAAGGCAACTTGTGTGTCAGCTGCAGCTAGTTGCTCTTCTGAAGTTCTAGTCTTGTATTGTCACAGTAAAATGTCTAAGTTACCAACCTCAGAGCATCTCCACCAGGCAATGTAAAATGCAGATGCAAAAGTACCTTTATGCATCCTGGACTTTAAGAAAAAAATACAACCATGTGTGTCGCGCACCACAGAGAGCTAAAATGAAAATGGAGCCTTGTCAAACCTTTTTAATCTGGAACCTGTCTACTCCCCACCATCCATCTAAAAAACCCATTATCAAAATTTCCTATAACACTTCTTATTTTTGCATGGCAGAGTTGGATGTGTGCGTGAAATACGCACAGTTGCCTCCACAGCCAAACCTGTGGCTGTTTTGCAACTGTGCGTCTTTTGCGCACACCGCGACAAGTTTGGCAACCTGTGGTTGCGATACCGGGTGGAGAATTTTTTTTCCTCAACTATGCTCATCCCGGCGAAAGGATTCCAAATCATCTACTCCAAACTCCAACTCTCTTGAGCACATCAAAAGAATCTAGCTACTTCAACAAAAAAAAAAAAAAAATTATCTA
>KN361630.1:3295-17952 GCA_000785685.1 Uromyces viciae-fabae
GCGGGACCTGTCAGTTGGGTTACATAAGCCAACTGAGTTCCGTGTCATCTGTCTAGGGATTGATTATGTAATCTCCCGCGTCATTTGACAACATCACAAATATGTGTTTAACTTCTAAAGTATACACAACACCTCATTTTTATGTATTAATATTTTTTAATACATATACATAAGTATAGATGACGTCTCATCTAGAGGGTTTGTGAGGGTTTCCTTCTTATTTTTCTTGATTAATAAAATTAAAATAGAAGGAGGTATTTTTTGCCCATACTTCTGCTGAGTGACTGGGGTTAGTTTTTACCAAGGAATCCAAATATGTCATAATATTTGTACTATTCTTTCTGCTTAATAATGTTTTCATTATTTTTATTGTTTGATTAATATTTTTTTGGTTATAAAAATATTACCAATTTATTGTTGCTATTTGTTAGTTGGCTCTAACATAGTAGCCAGCTGACAGTGATGCTTTGTTTTTCATTGATGCAATAAACAGTGCAACTATGTCCTCGCTCAAAATTTATTAAATGGTGCAGCCTTATTCTCACTCAAAATTTGTCCAATAATGAAGGTTTCAAAATGGATTCATTGAAATGTTCACATTCATCAAATGTGATCATTCGATGTGAAAGAGAAATGTTAATTAAAAATTAATTAATTCTGATTTGTTTAATCAATCATAATTTAATTTTAAATCAATATGCTATCCAATAGCTTCTTTCTTATAGAACAAATAATAAGTTAAAAGAGCTAACAAAAATGAATAAAAATGAGAAATCAAATCTGAGAATTGTTAAAATACATCTCAGGCGGAAAGCATAGTTATAGTTTTTCTCATCAGTGTGTAATATAGTTCTACTACCAAAATCACAAAATTTAAAACTCTACCTTCTGTTTGGGCATTATATGGAGGAGTTGAGTGGCATAAATTCTGATGTATGTTTTTATGTAATTTTGGCAGTATAAGTATCTGGCTATTGTTGATGTTCAGACCCAATTGAATCTTCAGTGAAATATTTCTTAACAAGCATGATAAACAAGTTTAATGTTCATCAGCATTATTGAGAAAAAAGACCCAAACCACAAGAAGGGGGTGGCACTCGCTTCCTTTTGGGTGATTTTTTGGTTTTTACATTCAATTGAAGCACTAGATAATGATTTTCTGCTGTTTCTTCAATTCCTTTCAAAACCCATTATATTAATTCAATTAACGCTTTAACAACCTTCTTGAGAAGTTCTGCCGAATCTTTTGAACGCAAAAACATCTGATTGTAAACCTTGAATGAATCGAAATTATGTACCAATCTTGTGTGCTCGGCATTGGAAGCTCCAGTGTGGGATCAGGCTGAAAAATTTAAACAGCTAAGACAAGTTTTATATTTCAGTTATAACACAAAGTATGCCTAAGACAAAATAAGAAGAAACAAGAGTTGCGTCCATGTTATCGCACAAATGAGAGATTGTAAAATTATAGGATACCGCTTACCTAAGACAAGGCGGTATGCTTAGTGTCAATGATAAATGTAAATTTGCTGAGAAATAGAAGTGTGAAATAGCAAAACGAGTTGACTTTGTATTAAGACAAAGTAAACAAAGAAAAGCAGAGAATGTTGTGATTTGATAAAATGAGATTTAAGGAATAACGAAGAGATAGAAATTGACGATAATGTCTTTAGTTGATCTAAGCTGAAGTATTATAAATGATGAAGAAATGGGGATTTTGTGACGAGATGGGCAAATCTCATGACGAGAGAAATGAAGCCTTATTTAAGGCAAATGTTTCTAATGTTAGTTCAAGGAACGATTCTGAGTTTTCCTGCTTCAGTTATGCAGAGAATGGCAAGAGCATTTCTTCTGACTTACTGATGGCGATCAAGCCTGATTAAAGCGCACAGCCTACCTGTTGGTAGGCTGGCATAAACATCACTCGGTTGCAGCCATGTCCTGGCCTGCCACGGTGGTAAGACCTTCTCCATTGACATTGTCTACTAAGACGGTAACAGGAGGTATGGGGTTTTTATTTTATTTTTTTATTTTTATTTCATTAGTTCAATTCTTAAAGTCTGAACAACTTAAGAATAAAACTTACATTTATCTGGAGTGCTCAAAATCTGACACAGGCGGGATCTATGAAAATGGTTTACACCATTGTAGGAAGTTGGAATTGAATGGCTGAAAGATCATAGTGAAAATTAATGAGAAAAAAAAAAATTGGTTAATAATTGATTAGAAATCAAGTCCGTAATTTGAGAGAAAAAAACAAGAAGACAAGCAAGAAGCGTAAGAATCCCTTCAATTTATCATAAAAGATCCAAACAATTAGGAAACTCGTGTCTTTAACTCCCCAATGGATCTCATGTGTTTTTTGGGGTTCAAACATCTTAAACTTGTCCAGACCAAATCATAAAGCTTATTGCATCTTTTCAGGTATGCCGCTTGAGCCGGATTGTTTTTTCCGTATATGGTAAATTTGCTAAAAGCAAAAAATCCTGGAGGTTTTTTGGTATCCATTGTGAAATTGATGGATGACTGTTAATTGGAAATAGCACCAGTTACATCTTGCTTTCCAATGCTCTAATATGGCTGCAGAAATTGACTTACATATTTGACCCCTTGGATAAGCAGGTCTGGAACGTCTGGAAAGGTTTTGAGCTAAAGTCATACATGTCATTCGATGAGAATACGCAATTGAGGATTCAGGGTTTACTTAATTTCAAGGAAAAATTTAGTAATATGGCAGCAATGATTTCGCTTAAATTGAATCAAGTGAGGAAAGGAAAGGAAATACTGATAGTTGCTTACTTGCATTTGTTTTACTGCTGTCAATATTTCAAATGTATGTTTTGCAGATAAAATGTTGAAAAAAAAAATTTAATAAAAATTAGTTGATAATCAAATTGAAACTTTCAAAATGGAGAGAAGAATGGAAAAAAAATAATTTTAAACAGCAAATAAAAACAGGTCATTGCTCTCCATCATGAAATACCCCAGCCAAATACTTCAAGATTGGGTTTATTTCACAACTTTGAGCAAATTCATTGCAATGGGATAAGGATATTTTTTTTTGAAAAGATAATGAAGTACTACTAAAATTAAATGTAAATTTGGGGAGGAGAGAGCAGACTTACTTGAGCAAAAATCCATGTGGAAAATAGCAAAAATAATTTTCATTCAGCTGCGGGTACAAACCCGCTTTTCAAAAAATATTCAAGTGGAGCAACTAGCAAAGCCTACCCAACTTCAGTGATCCTAATTTAAATCAAAAATTTAAATTCATATCAATTGAAAACTCAACTATTACTTCTGATGTTTCTTATAAAAATTTAAATCAAATTAATTTTAATTCTATTTGTCAAAGATTCAATTTATCATTCAACTCAGAGGTAGTTAGCAATTAAAATAACTAATTCAATTACATAAATCATTATACTTATCTTTTTATTTAAAGTCTTTCACTTGGAGACTGAGTTGACACAAACTTTGAGTTGAAAATATTGTTTGAGGTTTTTTTTTTACTTGATAGGCAAATCGTTTAATTTTTTTTGAACTGGATGGGCAATTTGATTCAATAGGCATTAATGTTTCTAATCATGTGATCATTTTAGAGTTAAATAGGAATATTTTGTGTATTAAACAAGAAATGAGAAAATAATACACACCATTAACGATCTAGATTCAAGGAGGGATAGGGAGATTGCCATTGCTGTAGTTTGTTTCCAAACAAACTTTTTGGATAGCATTGTGGGGAAGCTCCTAGGTTAGTGTATCAGAATTATCTTGGGTATCCATTGCAGGTACCAAATCACCCAGGCCATACAAATCATCCCATTGTTGAGGTGACAACGTGTGCTAACTGTGATGTATCACCACAGTCTTGAAATTCTGTCGGATTGACCCACAAGCACTACCACCCAGCAACCTGGCAGCCACAAGCGTCTGTAGCCTAGTTGGTAAAGGCAACACTCTAGTATGTGTCTGATCAGCTATGCTGAGGTCATGGGTTTGAATATCAGACACATCTTCATTTTACAGTCTCTAACTTACCTGTGCGCTTCCTGCTTACAATAGAGGCTTGATGAAGTTGTGAATGCTTAATTGTAAGTCCTCCTCCCTGTCAGCCTACACATCACTTAGCAAGGGGGGGGTGTTGAGGTGACAACGTGTGCTAACCGTGATGTATCACCACAGTCTTGAAATTCTGTCGGATTGACCCACAAGCACTACCACCCAGCAACCTGGCAGCCACAAACGTCTGTAGCCTAGTTGGTAAAGGCAACACTCTAGTATGTGTCTGATCAGCTATGCTGAGGTCATGGGTTTGAATCCCATCAGACATCCTTCATTTTACAGTCTCTACAGTTTATGAGCCCAGATGCTTACCTGAGCGCTTCCTGCTGACAATAGAGGCTTGATGAAGTTGTGAATGCTTAATTGTAAGTCCTCCTCCCTGTCAGCCTACACATCACTTAGCAAGGGGGGGGTGTTGAGGTGACAATGTGTGCTAACCGTGATGTATCACCACAGTCTTGAAATTCTGTCGGATTGACCCACAAGCACTACCACCCAGCAACCTGGCAGTCACAAGCATCTGTAGCCTAGTTGGTAAAGGAAACACTCTAGTATGTGTCTCAGCTATGCTGAGGTCATGGGTTTGATTCCCATCAGACACATCTTCATTTTACAGTCTCTATGTCAGCTGGCTACTATGTTAGAGCCAACTAACAAAATAGCTAAAATAAAATTGCAATATTTTAATAAATAAAAATATTAAGGAAACAAAAAACAAATAATAAAAACATGATTTAGTAACAAGAATAGTATAAATATGAATTCCTTGGTAAAAAATAACCCCAGTTACTCAGCAGAAGTATGGGCAAAAAATACCTCCTTCTATTTTATTTCATTAATAAAAGAAAAACAAGAAGGAAACCCCTAGAAACCCTCCAGATGAGACGTCACCTATACTCATGTATATGTATTAGGATATATTAATACATAAAAATGAGGTGTTGTGTATACCTCAGGGGTTAAACACATATTGGCAATACTGTCAAATGACGCGGGAGATTACCTAATCACCACCCTGGACAGACAACACAGAGTTTAGTTGGCTTATGTAACCCAACTGACAGGTCCTGCGGGCCCTGACGGGCCAAAACTGCTTTGTTTGAAATAACAGACAAGACAAAGCACTAATACTCCCACAGGCCTTTTAAAAAAAGAAGTATCATGTGGATATGCCACACTAAGGAAGCCTCTATGTTTCCTTGGTAAACAAGATAGTTTTACCTCAAGGAAAAATAGAAATAACAATGGGAAAATAAAATCAATATATAAAGTATTTTTTCAAATACCAATTAAATGAGAGGAACAACATATTTAGTTCAAAAAGTCATACCTCTGTCATCTCAATTGATAAAATAAAGAAAAATCACACAGATTATCCTTGGAAGACATATTTCCAAGGATAAATCCCTCGAGTACAGATCATGCGCCACGATCTTTTCACATTGCCCACAGAATTGCTCAATTACCTGCATAATGCAGTCTATATTCTGTGGGACATTTACATACCATTAGAGAACCCAAGAGGACTGGAAAACATATAAATAGAGCTCTGTTTTAGACCTCTGATTCCCCAGAATCATCTTTACCAGCTACCTATAGTTACTTACTGTTGAATATTTTCCTCATGTTTTCTGATTCAATTGAGGTGTCCTCTGTGAATACTCCATTTTTAGAATCAAACTTGAGTATTTAAAGAATTCTACTGCCACTTGAAGATTTTCTTTTTTTTGCCTGATTTTTTTTTACTAAATTACTTGAAGACTCATTTTTTAATCTTCAATTAACTCTTATTATCAGGACAATTCACTTCAAGTAATCTCAAAGCTTGGGTATTTAATCAATTTTCTTATTCTCAATTGGAAAAACTATTTGCTCATCAATTTTATTTTTTTATTGTTCAAAGACTGTTCATTTCAAATCTTCAAATAACTTTACATCAATATTCAGACCACTGCTTCTATCTTGTCGCACACTCTACTGGTATTCATTTTTGTTATTTTTAATTTTTGATTATTGTTACTCATTTTTACACATTTCTTTATAACTACCTAAATTAGTTTTCCAACTTGACAAATCTATTTGCTTGCACATCCTTTCTTAAGAGTATTTTTCCTGTTCTTTTAGGTATATTTCTTGTCACATTCTAATTTCTTCATTTTGTTTTTCTTGACATTTTTATTTTTGCTGAAATATATTTCTTTTAGTCTTATAAAATCAATACTTACATACAATACTGAAGTATATCTGTTGCTTTATAGCACCAAAAGACCAATTCCCACTCAACTGCGCCCACTGGATCCCCTTCTGAGCTCCAGTCTGCCTTCCCCAATCAACCACGCCTTCTGAAACCTCCTCCTCTTTGAGATCTGAACCTTAGGTGAGTCTTCTGACTACTATCAAAGTCTTAGGACTTAAACCACTTTGGGGTATATTGGGTATAAACACCCCTGATACATATCAGGCCCCAAATACTGTAAGAGTAAAGAGACCGGGTATCCAGGGATGGAGATGCTGAGGATAGATAAGGTTGAGGGTATAATCTAGGTTAGGGTTTAACGGATGTATTTAGCTCAACTATGTTGTATTTTCTTTTCTATATTCATCTCATCTTCTTCATCTCTTGCTCCCTAAACACCTCCGAACAGGTGTGTAGTTCGTCCCAACCTCTTTTCCACAATCTCTCTTGTTGCTCACTGCGTGCCTGGTGATCTTATAGGTGTGTAGTTCTTTCCATTCTTCATATTTTGTCTTTCCTCTTTTCTTGTGCTGTCTCGAATGATTAATTCATCTCATCTTCTTCATCTCTTGCTCCCTACACACCTCCGAACAGGTGTGTAGTTCGTCCCAACCTCTTTTCCACAATCTCTCTTGTTGCTCACTGCGTGCCTGGTGATCTTATAGGTTGGCTTCTCTTTCCATTCTTCATATTTTGTCTTTCCTCTTTTCTTGTGCTGTCTCGAATGATTAATTCATCTCATCTTCTTCATCTCTTGCTCCCTACACACCTCCGAACAGGTGTGTAGTTCGTCCCAACCTCTTTTCCACAATCTCTCTTGTTGCTCACTGCGTGCCTGGTGATCTTATAGGTTGGCTTCTCTTTCCATTCTTCATATTTTGTCTTTCCTCTTTTCTTGTGCTGTCTCGAATGATTAATTCATCTCATCTTCTTCATCTCTTGCTCCCTACACACCTCCGAACAGGTGTGTAGTTCGTCCCAACCTCTTTTCCACAATCTCTCTTGTTGCTCACTGCGTGCCTGGTGATCTTATAGGTTATGAGCCCAGCGCTTTTTAAGCAATAAGACAGTAGAAATAGTTTGGACCGATCTACCACACCGTGGACAATCCAGAAGATCTTGGTTTGGGTTCCTACCTGGCTTCACCTCCTGAAACCGATAGGTGTTCTCCTGCTGCTGCCTCAATTGCCAAATCTTTCAACACTGCAGACTCAATCGCCACCGTGCAGCAACTCCTAAATCAGCCCGTAGCTACTTATCCCATCATGGCCAATGAATCCGATAGTCTTCTAAAAGCCTCAAGTATCGAGAAGCTGAACGGCTCAAATTTCTCAAATTGGAGAAATTGCATATTAACTGCCCTCGCCTACAAGGACCTCGATGATTTGGTTCTGCAGGACGATGATCCTCTAGAGCTTCCTAATCACAAATCTAAACTGAAAAAGAAACGAGCCACCACCTTCATTCGGCTCCACCTTGATCATTTAAACTTCACTCGATGCGTCAAAGATATCACCACTTATGAGCCAAAAACTCTGTGGGACGACATCTGTGCTCACTATGCCACAAAATCCATGGAAAATGCCGCAAATATGATGGATAGGCTCTATGGGATTTCGTTTCAAGGCAATATTCAAGAATCCATAAATCTTTTTCGAGAAGACTTCAAGCTCTTAGTAGAAGTTACTTCAAAACGCTTCGATTTAAAAACGCTCGAAGCCTTATGGGTTTTCTTTATTCTCAAAAGATTACCGGATACCTTTCATGTTCTTTGTTCCCTCGAATTCAAGAAAATGAAGGAAGATGACCCGGAGAAGAGTGTTATCTCATTAGACACATTCTTATACAATCTTGAACTGGAACTGAAACGGTTATCTGATGTGTCAGGAACTATAGCTACCCCCTCCGCCATGCTTGTCACCAATAAATCTCAAAATAATGGCAGAACTGGCAAACAAGTATGCCGTGACGGAGTTCATAATACCGCTACCAATCACTCCGCCGAAAATTGCAACCAATTGCATCCTGAACGAGCCGTTGCGTATCACGAAGCTGCTCTCGAACGGTTCAAATCAAAGATGAATCCTGGATCCGCCGGTCGTGCTGGACTGATCTGCAACAATCAACTTATTGACTGTATCATTTTCGACAGTGGAGCTTCAGGGCACTTTCTCAAGGAACAAAGATATTTTAATTCTTATAAACCCATCGACTCGTTTCTGTACGCCGCAAATGGTTCTACCTTAAAAATCGTGGGTGTAGGAACTGCCACAATTCCAACTTCTCTCGTTCCACTTAAAATCAACGAAGCATATCATGTTCTGTCACTACTCAACTCGTTAGTGCCTCAAACTCCTTACTTAAAAAATGGGTACTCAATTTGTCCCTCGAAATCCGGCTTTCGCGTCCATTGTTCCGGCGTCAATCTCTTCGAAGGTTCCTTCGTCAATGATCTTCCAACAATCCATTTGAAGAACCAATTTTCGTTCTTAACTTCTCCAATTACTCTTCATAGAGCCTTAGGTCACCCAAGCATCAAGTATCTTAAGGCAGCCTACCCTGAATTGAAAATTGACAATCTGGAATGTTCCAATTGTGATGTCTCCAAAATGCATCGTCAAGCATTTACCGGTTCTTTTCCCGCTCTCGATCAACCTCTCCACTGCATTCATATGGACCTCTGCGGACCTTTTTCCCCAGTCTCCAAAGGAGGTAATAAATATTTTCTTAAAATTATCGATGGGTATTCCAAATTTAGATTTATCTTTCCCATCAAGAACAAATCCGATACCTTCTCCAGATTCCAGGTTTTCTTACACCAAGCTGAAACCTTTTTGAACAAAAAATTAATCTCTGTAGTCTCCGACAATGGAGGCGAATTTGTCAACTCTGCCTTCTCTAAACTCTTCTCCGATCGAGGCGTGATTCATTACAAGTCTGCTCTGTATACTCCTCAGCAGAACCCGTTTGCTGAACGAGGTAATAGAACCACTATCAAAAAATCAAGGACTCTCCTTAAAACTTCGGGTCTTCCCCTAGAATGGTGGGGAGACGCTGTTCTTACCTCAGTCTACCTTGAAAATCGGTCCCCGGACAGCTCTCTTCAGATTAAATCACCTCATGAACTCTGGACCGGTTCTGCTCCCTCTCTCAGTAACCTACATCCTTTTGGTTGTCGGGTTATTGTGTATCACAAAAAGAAATGGCGTGACTCAAAATTTGCCTCAAGCGGTCTTGAAGGCATATTCATTGGATATGAGGAGGGACACAAGTCTTATAAGGTCTGGGTCCCTACCTCAGATTCTGTTTTAATATTGAATCATGTTAATTTCTTACCTCAGTCTACCTTGAAAATTGGTCCCCGGACAGCTCTCTTCAGATGAAATCACCTCATGAACTCTGGACCGGTTCTTCTCCCTCTCTCAGTAACCTACATCCTTTTGGTTGTCGGGTTATTGTGTATCACGAAAAGAAATGGTGTGACTCAAAATTTGCCTCAAGCGGTCTTGAAGGCATATTCATTGGATATGAGGAGGGACACAAGTCTTATAAGGTCTGGGTCCCTACCTCAGATTCTGTTTTAATATTGAATCATGTTAAATTCTTCCCTGATTCATTTCCTTTCCGCAATCAGAAGCTCAATGCATTTGCCGACCTTGGTCCGTTTACCTTTGAGGAACTTCTTGAACAAGACAACACTTCTACATCTGATTCAACTCCTGAACTGGCGATTAACTTACAAGAAAACGATGCTTCTCCTATAGCTGAATCTTCTGAACATCTAGAATCCGACACCCCTAACTCCCCCAATCAAGTCAATCTGGCTGAATCTACTCCCGTGGCTCCAAAAGGATATGCCTATGTACCTTACTACTCAATCGCTCCAAAGAACATTTCTTGCGAAATCGAGCCGGGAAGCATGATTACTCGATCTAGACATCGAGCCAATGTCGTCGTTGGACTTCCTAGTGGTTCTCAAGATCCAAAAACTTACCTTGACACCATCAAGTCAGATGAAAAATTACAATGGCTACAAGCCATTGATGTTGAATTAGGAAATATTGAACGGCATAATGTCTGGAAGATTGCCCCGCTGCAAGCGGGATGCAAACCCCTTGATACCACCTGGGTATTTAGGCGAAAGTTCAATGCTGAGGGTCTCCTGACCAAACACAAGGCTCGTCTATGCGTTTGTGGTTTTCGCCAGATTGAAGGAATCGACTACGATGAGACTTTCGCTCCAACCGGTCGGCTAACTACACTTCGTCTTCTTCTGAGCCTAGCAGCTTTTCAAGATCTTGAGCTACATCAGATGGATGTTTGTTGTGCTTTTCTTAATGGCGAACCCGAAGAGACTCTCTATATCAAGCCACCTCAAGGAACAAACATCAAACTTAACCCTGGGGAGGGTCTTCTCCTGGAGAAATCATTGTATGGTCTAAAGCAGAGCCCTAGATGTTGGTACAAGACTCTATCAGATTTCTTCTGATCAATCAATTTTCTTCCCTCTCCTGCAGACCCCTGTCTATTCCTTCATTCTGACTCCGCCAGGCCTTGCTTTGTCTTTATTCATGTTGACGACCTTGTCATTGGAGGCCGGGATGTTAATTTTATCAAAGATTCAATAAAAAGCCGATTCGAGATGGAAGACTTAGGTGAATGCAAGTATGTCCTAGGAATGCGTGTGATTCGTGATAGACCCAACAAACTCATTTCCCTCCATCAAGATCTATACATCAAGAAAGTACTTGAAGAGTTCAACATGCTAGATTGTCGTCCAGTGAAAAGTTCGTTGCCCCTCAATGCAAATTCGTGCGCAGTGGACCCGACTCTCATTGATCCTGAGAAATTCAACTACAGGCGGGCTGTCGGTCTCCTCAACTACCTAGTTCAACGCACCCGACCCGACTTGTCCTTTGCCTGTAGTCATTTATCTCAATTCCTGCTTACTCCCTTGCTAACCTAATTCTGACTCCGCCAGGCCTTGCTTTTTCTTTATTCATGTTGACGACCTTGTCATTGGAGGCCGGGATGTTAATTTTATCAAAGATTCAATAAAAAGCCGATTCGAGATGGAAGACTTAGGTGAATGCAAGTATGTCCTAGGAATGCGTGTGATTCGTGATAGACCCAACAAACTCATTTCCCTCCATCAAGATCTATACATCAAGAAAGTACTTGAAGAGTTCAACATGCTAGATTGTCGTCCAGTGAAAAGATCGTTGCCCCTCAATGCAAATTCGTGCGCAGTGGACCCGACTCTCATTGATCCTGAGAAATTCAACTACAGGCGGGCCGTCGGTCTCCTCAACTACCTAGTTCAATGCACCCGACCCGACTTGTCCTTTGCCTGTAGTCATTTATCTCAATTCCTGCTTACTCCCTCGCTAACCTATGAACACCAATTCTATCATGTGCTTCGTTATCTAAAAGCTACTTCATCAGCTGGGATTACCCTCGGTAAAACCTCTCATTATTCAAATGAACTCCTGGGGTTCTCTGATTCTGATTACGCAAACTCTCCGGGACGTCGATCTTTCTCAGGCAGCTGTGTCTACTTGAACGGATTAATTAGCTGGAGGACCTCCAAACAACCTGTAGTCTCTCTCTCTGTGTGTGAAGCTGAAATACGGGCCAGCTCGGAAACTGGAAAAGACTTGATGTGGACAACTAACATCCTCAACAGTCTCTCAATGTTCAATCTTTCCCGCAAAACGACTCCCATCTTATTCTGCGATAATCAAGGCGCGATTGCATGGATTGAAAATCCACTCTTTCAGCACAGAACTAGGCACGTTGATGTGCGACTTCACTGGTTGAGGGAAGCAATAATTAATCAAAATTTTAATATTCAATACATCAATACTGAAGAAAACAACGCCGACGGATTCACCAAGCCAATGAATCCCAAGAAGAATAATATGATGAAAACAGTTTACTTCTTAATGATTAATTCATCTCATCTTCTTCATCTCTTGCTCCCTACACACCTCCGAACAGGTGTGTAGTTCGTCCCAACCTCTTTTCCACAATCTCTCTTGTTGCTCACTGCGTGCCTGGTGATCTTATAGGTTGGCTTCTCTTTCCATTCTTCATATTTTGTCTTTCCTCTTTTCTTGTGCTGTCTCGAATGATTAATTCATCTCATCTTCTTCATCTCTTGCTCCCTAAACACCTCCGAACAGGTGTGTATTTTGTCCCAACCTCTTTTCCACAATCTCTCTTGTTGCTCACTGCGTGCCTGGTGATCTTATAGGTTGGCTTCTCTTTCCATTCTTCATATTTTGTCTTTCCTCTTTTCTTGTGCTGTCTCGAATGATTAATTCATCTCATCTTCTTCATCTCTTGCTCCCTACACACCTCCGAACAGGTGTGTAGTTCGTCCCAACCTCTTTTCCACAATCTCTCTTGTTGCTCACTGCGTGCCTGGTGATCTTATAAATACAAGTTGTTTAAAAACTTAAAAAGGGTTAGAAACACCCCAGAGTATGCTCTGGCCCCTTATTTCTTCAGAGGGATAAACAACACCAGTTTATCTGGCCCCTCTGATAGAAATTACTATCATAATATATACATATATTAAATCCAATACTTGCACCAAACCGTGCCATAAATAGTATTAACACTATTTATATATAATTTTCAGAGTGTGTAGCTTATAAAGGGTATTCAGTCCCTGGCATCACAGCTTCTGACACTCTACACCCATGAGTCCCCAAGCCACACCAACATGGTGTGTAGTGTCACACAACAATTGACCCACCTGATAATTTCCAATATGTGTTTGGGTTCATTTAGTTGTAAGCGTAATTGTTGAAGTGATGCCCATTGTCCTTTGAGAATCCCTATGCCGTGCTTGTTCCAAAAGCGAGCCTTTGCCAGACAATAACTAAATGCAGCATTTTCCTTGATTTTTGAGGCGGGGGACTTGTCAGCAGGTATAGTGTTCATGGTTGGTGCATGAGCAGAATCTGCAATATTGACCTGTACTCCCAAAGGAAAAAAACAAATGGCATATTAGAAGCTGATACGTACTTGCATGGCAAATAAAAAAATAAGATGAGGGTAACTGGGCTGATTATGTTACCTTGATCCAAAAATTCATTTGAGTCTAAGTGAAGCTGTGTTTGCTTGAAAATCATACTATCGCCACAAGAGCCTGGCCAGCCAGCCATGAATGCAGCGATGAACTTGTCACAATTACATACAATCTGGCAGTTGACTGAGTAGTTTTTTTTGCGGTCCCAGTAAACCTGACCATCAATACCAGGATGCTGATGTAACAGGATGGTGGTGCCATCCACAAATCCAACACAGCCATTGAAACCTTCATATTTAAGTACATCAGATGTTTCCTTTCTTCTTTCTTTACTGGGCCAGGCTACATGTTTTTTGGTCAAGATGTTGATTGCTTTGATAACTCAAAGGCTGACTTTGAACACAGTGCCTCATCCAACATTCAGATTCCGCGTGAATCGGCCTACTAAAGCACCATTCCCATTGGATCCTAATTGTTCCAGGGTGAGGGCCAGCTGGTGTGGGACTGGAAGTTGGGGGCGGAAGCTATTGCTGAAAAAAATTGGGTGAAGCAATATCTTCTGCAGGAGCCACATAAAGCCACTCTTGGATGTGCAAGCTGCCTGTTTGAAGTCCTGATCACACAATTCAAACATTTTTGCTATATTGTATTATTTGTGAGGAGAAGGGTTGGCCCTGAAATTCAAATAGCGACAAGATAAAATGTTGAACAAAAGGTCCCCAGCTTCAGATTTGTCGTCATATAAGTTGTCCATGAGAAATTGCATGCCAGAATTTCTTGGAAATGAAATGCAACCCAATGTTGGTATGGTGGGAAGTCCTATGGCCAAGGCAAGGAGCCTTTCACTATCTAGGTCATGATGGTGAGCTATCAGGAGGAAAACATCCCTAATCAGTTGCTGTTGTTCACTTCTCTGGCACATAGTAGATGATGGGTGGTGGGTGTGAGTCTGACTGAATGAAAAAAAAAAAAAATTAGAAAAAAAAGTGAATGAAAAAAAAAACCTGATAAAAAAAAAACGTACCAACAAGTTTAAAAAATAAGGGGGATCAGAACTGTTTCCATGGTGGGGGGGGGGGGGGGGGTCTTAAAATTTTCTTGCGGTCACATCAAATTGGTAATTTTTTAGCACATAATTTTTAGCCCACAGCTGTGGCGCAGCTTACGGGTCGCGGGCTAAAACCTTACTCAGAAAAACGTATTGTGAACCCCGCTAATAAATAAATAAATAAATAAATAAATAAATAAATGAATAAATAAATAAATAAATAAATAAAGGGCATTGCTAAATTCACGCGGTCGGCCCGCAAACTCACG
>KN361632.1:3520-17954 GCA_000785685.1 Uromyces viciae-fabae
GCCCAGTTGAGCCTGTTTTATTTTTAGTACTCCATGGTAAATTAAGTTTTCCACCTTTGGACTTTTTTTGAATTTTCCATTTCCAAACTGAAGCAATCCTCAAAAATCAACTGAAGTAATTTTTGGATGATGTTTCATTTGCTTTTCAAGGCACAGCTTTATGAATACTGTAGGTTTCTTCATTTACCTAAAATTGTGAACTTAGTTTCCAAAAGTTAAGCAAATTGTGATTTCCAGTCACAACATTTAGCTTAAACTCCAGTTTGAGATACAACATCACTTAACCCTGAGATATCATTGGGATACAGAAAGGCCACCTGCATGCAGGTGGCAGCCATATTTCTGTGGTGTGTGAGACTGGAATTTCAACAACACTTAATCAGTCACAGCTCACAGATCACCACCATGACTGCGGCCAACAGCACAAATCACAGTGCTTTTTCCATTGATTCCAATGAATCTACTGTTGAAACCGGAGCATCAACTGCTGCCAGCTCTAATGCCAAGAGGAGCTGGGTATGGGAGTATTTCAAAAATCAGTGGAACTCATATAACATCTTCCAGGCCAGCAAGGTTCTTGGAGGAAGCATAATAGTGGGATTCAAAGTTGGCGCGTGCGCGCATGCAAGCCAACTTGCATATCCGCTTGCCTCCCGAAAAAAATAAAAATCACTTTGAGCACCCCAAAGTGGGGTCCTCAACTTGCAAATGGCCAAGCGCACCCAAAAAAACCATTCAGAACCATATCAAACAAATTCCTTGCAAAAAACCCATCCATCACCATCCTGACCAACAGATCCATCAACCAATGCCACAAGAAACCGAGAAAGGGACTGCAATCAAGCAAATGACCAGTGTGATCCAAATACAGATCCAAGGCTCCATCATCAAGTCACTATGGAAGGAACCCAATGAAGAATCTAGCGACAATAGTGATCTTGAGGAAGCTATTGTTGCTCTCATCATCCTCAAGGGCAAGCATTACATGAAGCCACAAGTCCTCCTCTCAAGACCCCCCAAAATCAGCCCTTATTTCTTTTCCCTGGATGATTAATGATTCAAGCAAGAGTTGAGGATGTCTCAAACCTCATTCCATCAACTCCTTGCTGAAATCAAGGATCATCCAATTTTTTTTAACAATTTGAATGTCCCACAAAGGCCGGTAAGGGACCAACTCATGGTGACTTTAAAGCGCATGAGTGCCTTTGGAAATGGTGCTTCCGTAGGTATGCTTTCCCGATATTTCCATATCTCCGAGGGGACTGTTATTCTTTACTGCTCTTGTGTTTTTGCAGCCATCTTGTCACTTGAAAGGTAGATCATTTCATTCCATTTATTTTTTTTCTTAATAATCATTTTTATTCTTTTTGGTTAATGTGAAGCTCTTCTTCTTTCTTTTTTTTTAGTAAATACGTCAGTCAGCCCGATGTGCAAGGACAAAAAGAAATCTCCTCATGAATTAAGAGCTATACAACATTCAAACAATGTGTTGGTTTTGTTGATGGGACTCTCTTCCCTTTGGATGAAAAGCCATCAATTGATGCTCAAGATTATTACTCCCAAAAAGGAAGCTACAGTCTGGCAGCGCTAATTGTATGTGAAAATCAAAAAAGAATCATCTATTACCTTACAGGGTGGAACAGTAAGCTATCTGAATCTCTCCATGATGTAACAACAGTTTAACCTTTTTTTTTTATCAGGTTGCTGCCATGATACCCGGCTTTGGGAAAATTCTGAGCTCAATCTAAATAGCCAAAGCCTTTTCACTCCAGGCAAATATCTCATCACCAATTCTGGATTCCCTGCTGAGATCAACTTGATTCCTGCCTTCAAACAACCACCAAATGGATCTATGCCGAGAACCAAGAAAAAGTTTAATCAACATCTTGCATCATTGCGGGTCTGCAATGAAAATTGCCTTGGATTGCTAAAGGGTTGATTCCAGAGCTTAAGAGGACTGAGAAATGATCTAAGCTCAGCTGGCACAACGGAGCGGATCACACACTGGATCAGTGCATGTGTGATCCTCCATAATTTTCTACTTTCTGACAGCTCACCCAATGTTTACATGCAACCTGAACTTATACACAAGGATGAAGACACAAGCACCAGAAGAAGAGGTCCCAACAGTGGAGGAAACACTCTTCGTGATGAAGTCTTCAAAAACTTTCTTGAATCTTTCAGAAATTAATTTTTTGTTCTTGTTCTCGCCTCACTTTTCTCATTTCACTCAATTATGCCATTTTTCTAACAAAAATGTTGCTTTCTTGTTTATTTTCTCTCTATTTATTTTCTTCTTTTACTCCATTCTTATTCAGTTCTCTCACATGATTTATGTCAACATAAGTGGTACTATCATTTTGATCGGCTCAATTATTTTTTTCTCTTCTTACTTTTTTTTCTCTTCTGACTTTCTGAATTTGATGAATCATCAACATTGACCATGTCTGCAAGAGGTGGGAACTCAAGTGCCACTTTTTTTTCAATCTCTTCTAGACTCAGTCCATGTGATTGAAGCTCTTTCATGTAACTGACCTTAACCTTACTAGCTGCAGCACAGGCTTGAGTAACCTCGGCTTGTCTCTTGAAAAACATCGACTTTATATACAATTCTTCTGAGGTAAGGTTTTTTTTTTTTTCAATTTCTTTTTGTGGCTTGAAATTGACGATGCCCTTCTTGGGGCATTTTTTTTGATTTTAGATGGAGTTGGTGTCTGGATGGGAAGAAGGATGGGGTCAAGTATTTCTTCATGCGGATCAAAGCTCAGAAGGTCAGTCAATTGGCTAGTTGCACCAGGTTCACCAGTAGAAGGGGGATCTTGGCTGCTTTCTCTGTCTACACCACTCGGTTGATCTCCAATGATTGACAATCCAATATGGAGTGGTTGGGTAACTGATCTTGATCCCATTATGGGATCAAGCTCTTCCCAGTAACGGCAAAGCTCGATGGTCTTGGCTATAAACATGACATTATGTAGAGATTAAAACTGATCATTATGGAGGAGAGATGATGCAACAAGACCCACCTTCAACAGTCTTAATTCCATTAACCTCATCTCTTTCTAAAATCCCATCTCCCGTATTTTTCTTCCAGCCGCAAGTGGTGTTGTAGGAACACTCCAGGTCTCCAATATTCGGGCAGACACCTAGCAAAGATAAAAAAAGGAATCAGTTATAAAAAAAAAGAAAAGAAGTTAAGCAGAAAGTGAAAAAATCTGACCTTTGGCATCATGGTGAGTTATGGCTTTCTCCTCCATGATCTGGAGGATCTCCAAACATAGACATGTCTTGGTCATGCCACTCTCAAGGTCCTCACACCATCTTAGGTAGTTGGTAACCGTGGCTAATCAGTTGAGGATGATCACTATGCTGGTTTTGCCGCCATCCACACCGTCTTGATCCCACAGGATGGATTTCTTTTTGGTTGTAATTTTTTTTCTTTTGGATGATTTTTCTGTTTAATCTGGTGTATCCGATTGCTTTGGTGGCATGGTCTTGGGTGGATATGGTGAAAAATTTGATTGTTGATGAAGCAAGATAAAAGCGATATGGGGGTAGGAGGGAGGGTGGGGGATATGAAAATTGGCTTGGGTTTGCAAGTTTTGCATGCTTGTCCCCCCACCAAATTTGGTATTCAAAGTGGGCTGCATGCGGGCACATGCCAACTTTGAAACCCCCTAATATGTGACCAAAAACTCTCCTGTGATGAGTGTGGATCAAGAAAAAGTATGGAAAATCATCTAATACGCCAAAATCACATAAGAAACAACTCTGGCTCCTCAAATATTGGTGTAATTCCAATGTTCCTCAAAGTGCAACAACAACAATCAACCAAAAAAATCAATCAGAAGCTTACTTGTGATAACTTAATGGCTGCCATTGCTTGTTTTTTTTGTTCAAATTCACGTTTCCTACCTTACAATTGAGCATGAAGACTTGATTGATCTTCTTTGACTCTGCAACTTGGAGATCCTATCTCTTATCCCCAAGGCCAATGCTCTGGCTTCATTTATTCAAAAAAATTTCAACAGTTGCAGATCTATCCTCAAATCTTAGCTTCAGAAATTGAAATATGAAATGAGATTAACTTGTGATGTCTGGACTTCACCTGGAAACAAAAGTTTCCTTGTAATTACCGCTCATTGAATTGGAAAATATCAGCTCAAATCTACCGTACTTGCTGAAAAATTACTGTTGCACCGCGGATGGTGTCGGCAGCTGGGTGGGCACTAGGAGTGAAGAGAGATAAGACCAACAGAAATAGGCTGCTTAATCAAGGCTCTTCTAGTTCAAATTTGAATGGGAGTCAAGTCTTAGAAGGAGATTCAAAGATTTACTTTGAGGGGATCTTTTAAGTGAAAGGCTCTGAAGGCTTTTATTAGAGATGTTGTGCTAGGAAACTTAATTTCAGGCGCTGTGATACCAGGCACTGAATACCCTTTAGCTACACACACTGCAAGATGAGTACAAGTAGTGTTAAAGGCTACTTTTACCACAGTTTGGTAGTGGGAGGTAAATATATATATAAATACATGTGTAAAGTTTTTTAGGTAATTTCCTAAGAGGGGCCAGATAAACCTGGAGTTTTTCATTGCTCTAAGGAAATAAGGGGCAAGGGCTCACTCTGGGGTGATGTTAACCCTTTTTAAGTTGGAAACCAAGTTGTATTTGGGGCCTGATATTTATCTGGGTATTTATACCCGATGAACCACGAAGTGGTGTAGTCGTAAGACTTACCTGAGATCAAATCACAATGGGGCTTAGCTTCCAGGCGGCGTGGTTGAGTAGGGAGAGCAGACTAGGGTTCTGAAGGGGATCCAGTAGGCGAAGTTGAGGTGGAATGTGTCTTTTAGGGCTAATAAGTGACTGAATACTACGAATTGTAAGTAAGTAACTAGGTATAGCTTAGTAAATATGATTCTGGGGATTGGTAGGGCGCTTGAGAGGCCTCCTTATATTAAATTTCCAATCCCTGGGGAATACAGGATAACCACAAGTTGACAGGAATTGGGGTTATCACATTTGAAGGCGCTTTTTCCTATGTCCCTGTATTTTTAGTTCAGTACTGGAAGGTCTATACCAGTACGGGGTATTTTTCCGGGGCGGTAACCTCCAAGGGCCTTGGGATTAATTTTGTATCCTTGGGGCATTATTGGTTTGGCCAGGATAAATTCTGGAATGTAGCCTGTATTGCTACTAGTGCAATGCATCTTGTTTCTTTTGTACTATGTGTTTGATCACGCTTTTGTTGATATAATGAGAACCTCAAGATATTTTTATTTAGTTATTTTATTATTTTTTATTTTTATTTATTTATTTTTAGTTTATTATTTTATTTTATTTTAGTTTTATCTCAGTTTTATCTAGTTTCTGCCCTCTTCTTCCCTTTATACTCAAGATATTTTTATTTAGTTATTTTATTATTTTTTATTTTTATTTATTTATTTTTTAGTTTATTATTTTATTTTATTTTAGTTTTATCTCAGTTTTATCTAGTTTCTGCCCTCTTCTTCCCTTTATACTTTACTCCTCAAAGCTCATTATCAAATCACCTTGAAACTTTTATTCTGATTTGAACTATCTCTAAATCAACTCAAGGCAACTCATCAATCACTTCACAATTTTAATTAAACACTTGACAAATCCTGGAGCTTTGGTATTTATTTTATTTCTATCTTGAATTTTTTCTCTAAAATCAAAATCTAACAAATTAAACTTCTCATTTAATTTTTCTATCTCTATTTTTATTATCTTTATTTTTTATTTAGTTACTCTATATACTGGATCTAGTCACCACTTAAATAACTTCTCTTAAAAATTTATTTTGAATTCTTCTTCACACAACTCTGGTGTGACCTTTAGGTATTTCTTAATTTCTAATTATTTTTATCAATATTTCTTTCTTTTCTTCTTTTCTATTTTTATTTTTTTGGTCTTTGTTATTATTTTTGTTGAAATCAAAACACTTTTAGACTTCTGAAAAATTAACAGCTTTTGACCTTGTAACTGTATTCATGGTTATTTCACCGTGTGAGAATGTGTTGATAATTTTTTGGGGTGCTCTGAAGTCATTTTGAATGATACAGATACTCCACAAACTTGTGCTATAGCTGTAATGAGGCTTTGAGCACCGTGTGCTTTTCCTCTTACCTCATGTTTGGTCAAGCCCCTTGTGTATTTAACATACAGGGGGCTTCCAGTGTTGTTATTTCACCGTTTGTAAGCTTTGGTTGTGTAACTTTTGTGCAATGTAGCAAGACATATGTAAATGGCCTGTATTTAGCAGTATTCTTGTTTCTCATTAACTGTATGGTCCTAACTTCTAAACTAAGCATAAATACACTATTTTTCATACATTTTTGACTTACTTCATAGTATCCCTCACACATGTAAATAACCACGAAGTGTGTAAAAGTTTATTTACATGTGAAAAAAACTGGTGTTATGCTAGTTTCTGCCCAGTTATGGCAAAAAGGGTTAAGGGGTAGGAATTTGGGGGTACACCCAGTGAGTGACCCTAGGTTTTTTTGCATGGTGAATCCATTTAAGCAGCAATATTCTTACTATTCCTACTCCTTAATAGAGTTTTCACTATTTTGTTGTTATTTATTAAGATTTTTAGTTATAAAAATATTATAGAATTATTTCTGCTATTTGTTAGTTGGCTCTAAAATAGTAGCCAGCTGAAACTTAATCTAATTTTGTGAGGAAACTCAAAGAGATAGAAATTACAAGTGCTTTTATAGATGAAATAAATACAAGGCATAAGCATGATACAAGTGAGAGGCGTAAGCTTAAGGAGAGTACAGGCTTCAAAGTAGAGACAGTTGTTAGGAACAAGAGATTACAACTGGATTGGTCAATAGTTTGGAAAAGATGAAACGACAAGACAGAAAGGGAGAGGAACCATCTTGATCACGCCAACAGTTGTCAAAGGCAAAGGAGAAGTATTTACCTTATGCAGCCAAGTGCAAGCAAAGTGCGAAGAGCCCGGAGGAGAAAAACTTGAATGCTACATATGTAACAGGAGGTTGCAATAGTATGGGTTATGGGTTTAGATATTCAAGTAAGAGCAATTAGAGCGGGTTAATAGGATAAGGAAAGTTGATTAGCTCAGTCTTGCGCAGTCAACCTTAATCCGGCTAAGTTTCCTTTTTTGTATGACAGGTGCCAAGGTATAAAGGAGAAAAATCTCTGAGCGTAAAAAAAGAAGAAAAACATCCCTAAAACCTTACCAATTCTATCACCTCACTTCCCTTTTTTTCAAAATACACCAATATTATTAGTACTAGTAAACAACTATGCAATCCAGAAAAATTGAGGTTGCTCAGAGCAAAAAACCAACTAAGTCAAACTTCCCAGATTGAGACGAGGGTTGGAAAAAATTAGAGCAGTTTGTTCCTGCTTGCAATCGGTGCAACAGGAAGAAATTGATCTGTGGTCAATCAATTAAAGCCGGGACAAAAGGGAAGGACAAGTGCAAAAATTGTTGGCATCAGAGGGTGGTGTGTAATCAAGCTCCATATGTGATGGGGATGGGCCCCAAGAATTATGTCTTTGTAAATGAGACAACTGGAGAAGTTCAAGACTACCCGTTTCAACATGTGGACAAGGAGACGGTTGTTGCTGTTGTGAGACTCCAAAAGAGGCTAGAGTATTTAAGCCCTTATGGCAGAATTTAGAAAGAGATAAGTGAGTAAAGACTCTGTCTTTCTTAATGAAAAGAAATCCCTGATAGACTGATTTTATGGGAATGAGCGGGAATCAAGGCTACACCTGGTTGATGGTAAGAAATCAGAAGTTTAAGAGGGTGTTTTCAGCACTCAGATTTGTTTTGAAAAGAAATGGCAATGGTGACAGAAGGGTAGCTGTGGGAGCAAGGATGTGATTCAAGTCCTTTGTGGCTCCTTATGAAAGGTAAAAATGAATGTGAGCAATGGCTACACACTGAGGTTTTAATGAGTGTTAAGTATTTATGCCTTTGGGTATGTAAGTATTTTATGTGAGAAAAAGATAGTTGAAAGTCTTTGAGACAATCCAAACAAGACAGATTGTCATTTGTGGAGGTAATGGAGCAGGAGGCAGCAGGTGTCAGACCTTTGAGACAATCCAAACAAGAAAGATTGTCAGTTGTGGAGGTAATGGAGCAGGAGGCAGCAGGTGTCAGACCTTGTTACGGAGTGAGAAGAAGGAAACAAGGTGTTAGATTTCATTTGATAGAAAGAATAAGAAGTGGATAAAAAGAAATATGAGAAAGATAGAAAAGATAGAAGATGAGGGATAAGAACCTTTAAGACAATCCAAAAAAGAAATATTGTCAGTTGTGGAGGTAATGGAGCAGGAGGCAGCAGGTGTCAGACCTTGTGAGGGAGGGAGAAGAAGGAAACAAGGTGAAGAAAAAAGAAATCACAACGGAAGATTTTTAAACTAGGTACACTAGATGTCACAGACATTTTCACTACATGTACTGGAATAAGTCATACTCATATTTTCCCATACACAGCCTCACTGATTATTCTTGTGAGAATCCTGATTCCTTTCCCAGAAGCAGTTCGCGGAAGATGGCAGTTTTTCCACCTGTGAGATTCTTTGTGAGCAAGTCAGCTGGAAGTTGGTCTGTTTGAATGTATTTAAGCCATATTTTCTTTTGAGAGATGAGGTCACAGATAAAGTGATAACGGAAATTCATGTGTCTAGTACCATGATGGTAGATAGGGTTGGAGGCAATAGCCATGGAGGATTGGTTGTTGGTATGAAGGATGATTTCAGTTATTGAGGTGCCAATCTTTTCCAAAAGATTTGCACACCAAAGCAGGTCTTGAGAGCATTCGGTTAAGGCAACGTACTCGCCTTCGCATGAAGATAGAGCCACTACAATTTGTTTGTGGCTTCGCCAACCTATGGTGCCATGGAAATAGATGACGGATGCAGAGTATGAGTTCCACTATTTTGACCTGTTCCAGTCAGAATCGGAGAACCCAATGAGTTCTTGATTTTTCGAGATAAGATAATTTTGACCAAGTATAAGAGATTTGTCTTTGGTGAAGCTAATGTATTGTAAGGTATGTTTGACGGCAGCATAATGAGAATCTCTTGGATCTTCAAGAAATTGTGACAGAAAAGAGAGAGCAAAAGATAAGTCTGGGCGGGTGCATTGGACTAAGTATTGGATCAATCCAATGGCCCTTCTGTAATTGAAGGGAGGTGTTTCTGGTTTATCGGAAGGTAAGGTTTTGATTGATTTCCAATTTGCAGGAAGAGGAATTTGTGTTGATTTGTTGTTTTGTATGTTGAACTCGGATAGCATGGTGTCAATATACTTGTCTTGAAGAAGGGAGATATTTCCATTTGATTGAGTAAGTCGGATACCGAGAGCATATTTTGCTTTTCCTAAGTCTTCCATTTTGAAGATTTTGGAAATTTTTTGTTTAAAAAGTTCCACCCACGTACCACCAAAAATTAGATTGTTGACGTGCACAAACAGGAAGAGCGGTCTTGCGGGGTCCTCAGAGACAAAGAAGCAAGGGTCAGAGTAGGTTGGTTTGAGGCCAATGCTTCGCAGTGCAAGAGTAAGCGCTTTGTTCCAGCATCTCGGGCTTTGCTTGAGCCCAAATAAGGATTTATTTAGCTTGAGGAAAGGATCTGAAAGGTTTTTGAGTCCTTTGAGTGGCTTGATGTATAGGGATTCTTCAGGAGTTCCATTTAAAAACGAGCAGCTAACATCCATTTGATGCACTGGGAATTGGCGTAGAGAGCAGATAGTGAGGAAGAGAGTTAAGACACCCAGTTGGTGAAAACACTTCCTGGTAGTCAATGCCTTCCCTTTGGTTAAAACCCCGGACACAGAGCCGGGCTTTGTATTTGGATAGGTTACCGTCTTGATCAGTCTTGCGTCTGAATACCCAAGCAGTGGTAAGAGCTTGGGTCTTGGGTGGGATGGAGGAAACAGGCGACCAAACATTGTGTTTTTCAATGTTGGAGAGTTCAGTGTTGATTGCAGCTAGCCATTCATGGCTTTCAGGGCAAGATATAGCATCAGAATATGTTCTAGGAATGTCATTGAGATTATTCACTAGATTTGCATGGTGATTATTTTGATTTGAACGCCGTGAGCCTTCGAAAATTTTTCCTGGGTCGATCTTGGAGCAAATCAGATTTTTGGGAGCTGGAATCTGATCGACTGGTACATAAGTGTAGTGTTTTGTTGCGGGAGGAAGGTCTTTAGTAGGGTTTCCGACCAGTTCCGCTTCAACAGTGGAGTTGTATGAAGATGAATCTTCATCTGAGGATTCAGTTGTTTGAGGTTCTTCAGGTATTTGAGGGATATCATGGGACAACTGGCCGTCATTGATTTTGGGGGAATTTGAATTTTTGTCATTTGAAGCCTCTGAAGATTTGGAGCATGGTGAGCCTGGTGAGTCAAGTGTCATGAATAATTGATTATTATCAGATTCAAGAGCAGGGGAGTGTTCAGGGGTAGAAATTTTGGGAAAAACATGTTCATTGAATTTGACATGATGAGTGATGGTTACGTTACCTGTTTCCCCATTCAACACTCTATACGACCTGTGCCCCTGTCCATATCCTAGGAATATACCAGCTGCTCCCCGACTCAGAGAATTCCCTTGTGACCTGTTCAGCAAATAGACTGCTTTTCAGCCAAAGGGGTGAAGATTAGAAAGATTTGGAACAAAGCCATGCAAAAGGAAAAATGGGGATTTGAAGTCTGTTGATTTACATAGAGTTAGGTTTTCTAAAGAAACTGTGGTGTTGACCGCTTCGGCCCAGTACTGTAGAGAAAGACCAGAGTCTTTAAGGAGACATTGTTCTTTTGAGACAGTTGTCTGATTCCCCCTTTCTGCAAAAAGTTTGTTTTCAGGGTGATATGGTGTGGTAGTTAAATGAGCAATGCCCTTTGAAGTGTAGAAGGAGGATAAATCATGATTTTGAAATTTGCTTCCATTATCAGTTACAAGATTGATGATTGAGGTTTTCGATTTGTTTTCAATAAGATTAAACAGATCCTTGAGAGTTTTGTTAACATCGCTTTTAAAGGCTAAGAATTGTACCCAGACATAATGAGAAAAACCGTCAACTGCTCAAAGAAAATATTTATGGCCGGAAATTGACAAAGGAGTTATTGGCCCACAAAGATCAATATGTAAATATTGTAATTTTTGAGTAGCTTTTGGAAAGGTTCCAGAGAATGGTTCCTTATGACTTTTGGAGATGTTGCAGGTGGTGCAGGTAAAGATGATGCGAGGAAGATCTGGATAAATTTTATAAAAATATTTGATTGAAGGGTGACCAGCTGCCTTGTGCAGTTTGGATATTTTATCAGAGTTTGGTTTTAAATTTATGTTGTGGGCTTCATGAGTTGATTGATGTATGATGAAGTTACCAGATTCCAAAGATCCGTTTGGAACTGTTCGATTTGATTCATCACATAATTTGAACTTATTTTGACCGTTTGACAAGAGTGAATACCCATGGTTAATAATGGTTCCAAGACTAATAAGGTTTGATGTTAGAGAGGGAACATAAAGCGAGTTTTTAAGTAGGAGATTCATGTCAGGAAGATTTAAGTAAGCGGTTCCACCACCTATAGCTGAAGTTGTGGAACGATTTGCAAGTGATATGATTTTGTGTGTTGAATTCATTTTGGGGAAGTAAGTGGATGAGTTAAGCATAGTGGTGGTAGCACCCGAATCAAGGATAAGTGTTGAATTTGATTCAGATAACAAAGCACAATGAGAAGCATGGAGAGCTTTTGTTGACTTTTCTTCTTTATCTAATTTGAGCTGAGAGCATTCGCTCTCAAGATGTTTGGTTTCGGGGTTGTGAATTCCTGGTGAGCATCGTGGGCCGTTGTAGATCTATTGGGGATTGGATTGATTTTGCTGAGTTTTGAAGGCTGCAAGGGCTTTAGAAGTTTCTTGTGCTTCGGAGCTTCTTTGAATGTATTCCCTTAGTTCTTCGATGAGTTGTTTGAGTGAGGGGTTTCTCTTGTTGTTCTGAAATTTTTTTAACAGTAATTCTCCTGAGAATTTGAATTCGCGGGGCAGGTTTATAATAGCCCACATAGCTATAAATGAATTAAGTAAGACTGATGGAGTGGTGACTGTATCATCGATGAGAGAACATAAGCGTCTGGTGTTATTGCTCAGTCCGTTCAAAGTGGGTTCTAGATTATTTGATGAAAGGATGGTTGTCAAAATTTGATTCAGGTACGTAGCCTGATTTTGGATTCTTTTTGGTTGGTATTGTTGATCAATGAGTTTCCAGAATTCACGAGGATTGTTTTTGGATTCATCGCAGCGATTTTTGGTTCACAATTTAAGCTTAAAATTGCCAGAGCATCTCCAACACAATTGGGATCAGCTGAGTTTCTTTTCTCCTCTTCTTCTTCAGTTTCAGTTCCAAGGACAAGTTTGAGGCAATGTTTAAGTTGTAAGATGGCGGATATTTAGGTTTTCCATTGGTTGAAGTTTTGGCCGTTTAGTTTAGCATTTTCTTTTAATTCGAGAGAGGTCACTTCGCCCATTGTGTACAAAAACAATGGCTAAAGATCAGATTTTTGGCTCAATGAAAAAAAGAAACGAAGTACAGGAGGTTATTTTTAAAAGTAAGGTAGTTAAGAGACTACTGGTCTCATAATCTGTGAGAAAAAGATAGTTGAAAGTCTTTGATACAATCCAAACAAGACAGATTGTTAGTTGTGGAGGTAATGCAGCAGGAGGCAGAAGGTGTCAGACCTTGTGACGGAGTGAGAAGAAGGAAACAAGGTGTTAGATTTCATTTGATAGAAAGAATAATAAGTGGATAAAAAGAAATATGAGAAAGATAGAAAAGATAGAAGATGGAGGGATAAGAACCTTTAAGACAATCCAAAAAAGAAAGATTGTCAGTTGTGGAGGTAATGGAGCAGGAGGCAGCAGGTGTCAGACCTTGTGACGGAGTGAGAAGAATGAAACAAGGTGAAGAAAAAAGAAAGTACAACAGAAGATTTTTAAACTAGGTACACTAGATGTCACAGACATGTTCACCACATGTACTGGAATAATTCATACTCATATTTTCCCATATTTTAGAGGGGGAAAGGTCCAGGGGGAATTTTTGATTATAATTCTCTGATGGTCAGATGGGGGGAAAACACTGAGGAGAGAGCTCCTTATATAGACAAATGGTGTGAAAAACAGGGTACAACAAACAGGGTGTCAGAAAATTATACAGTGCACAGACATGTCATCAGTGCTAGTGTATCTTATCTTATCCCCTTCCAGACATGTGGGCTAATCCCTTTTGAAACAAGTGGGGCTTGTTGTGTCTTTGGCAAGAGTCAAGGATGCAACTTGATTCCCACTCAAAGTGGTCTTGAATGGCAATGGGTTCCAGTGGAAGTTGAGATTTTCCCAGGTAAGGAGGATGGGAGAGGGAAAGAAGGGAGACATGGAGAACAGGATGGATGTGAGTCCAGTGAAAGGAAAATTTCAGGCAGAAGGTGTTCTTTGAGATGACAAATTTGATCTCAAAAGGGCCAAACTTCTTCTCGGAGAGCTTCTTGGTGGGGCAAGTGGAGCAAATATTAGAAGAGTCCAGCCAAAGCTAGTGTATCTTATCTTATCCCCTTCCAGACATGTGGGCTAATCCCTTTTGAAACAAGTGGGGCTTGTTGTGTCTTTGGCAAGAGTCAAGGATGCAACTTGATTCCCACTCAAAGTGGTCTTGAATGGCAATGGGTTCCAGTGGAAGTTGAGATTTGCCCAGGTAAGGAGGATGGGAGAGGGAAAGAAGGGAGACATGGAGAACAGGATGGATGTGAGTCCAGTGAAAGGAAAATTTCAGGCGGAAGGTGTTCTTTGAGATGACAAATTTGATTTCAAAAGGGCCAAACTTCTTCTCGGAGAGCTTCTTGGTGGGGCAAGTGGAGCAAATATTAGAAGAGTCCAGCCAAACCATGTTTCCAACCCTGAAAGCAGGAGGTTCTAGTTGGGATCTATCGGGCGCAAGCTTGTAGCGTTCATTTGCTGCTTCTAGGTTGCCCTTGAGGTGGCTTTGAACTTTGACAATGGTTTTGAGGTATTCTGAGGCTGTTCTGAGTTGTCCATGTGTACTGAATTTAAGTGACGGTGTTGTCTATAGAGGGTGTAGAAGGGTGACTGCTTGGTGGCTGAATGTGTCGGGTTTTTGTATGTGAATTCGGCCAAATGGAAGCCAAGTTGTCCAGTCATCCTGCTGATAGTTGAAAAACATGCAAAGATATTGTTCAAGGATCTGATTGACTCTTTCTGTCTGAACGTCACTTTTGAAGAGATAAACAGAGTTCCTCTGTCCAAAACTATGTTTTAAGTTAATCCATGTTTAGAAAACACAAATTCAACAAATAGATTTGCTAAATCCTGAGCAGTAGCTGTGGTATGAGTTTTGATAAAAA
>JNCO01002855.1:0-17933 GCA_000785685.1 Uromyces viciae-fabae
TCTTTTTTTTTTTTGTTTTCTTTTGTTTTTTTGTTTTGTTTTTCTATTTTTTGTTTTTGTTTTGTTTTGTTATGTCCTTCTTCTTTTGTTTTTTTGTTTCCTTTCTTTCTTTTCATATTTTTTTTGTTTTTCTTTGTTTTGTTTTTTATTTTTTTGTTTTTGTTTTGTTATGTTCTTTTTCTTTTTCTTTGTTTTTGTTTTCTTGTTTTGTTTGTCCTTACTGTTTCTTTATATCCTTTTTGTTGTGTTCCTTCTTGTTGTCTTTTGTTTTTTTTTTCTGTTTTTTTTGTTTTTTTTTGGGCCTAAACTATTGTGTACAATAGTATACTGGGGAGGGGGGGGGGGGGGGGGGGGGGGGGGGGAACTATTGTATACAATAGTCCCCCTCGCAAAAACTATCGTAGACAATAGTGTACCGGGGGGGACTATTGTGTACAATAGACACAGGCAGAAACTACCGTATACAATAGAATTTATATTCTATGTGGTAGTTTCTGCCATTTTTGCCCCGGTTTCTGACCATATACAATACTTTCTAGAGGAAAGTATTGTATACCATCGTATACGACAACGGGGGGCTGGGAATATCGTATACGATAGTGTAATATATCGTATACAATGTCATTTTCCGTACCCCCGTTGTCGTATACGACAATTCGGGGGGCCCACGGTATTGTATACGATACTTATACGATAGGGTATTGTGGTTTTAGCGCCCCCCTAAAAATAATCAGAAGAAAAATAATTTTTTTTCAAAAAAACCAAAGAGGAGTCTATAGGCTTATGCCCATTGTCACTCACAAGACAGAATGTGCGCCTATCAGAGATCAAAGACCTTCTGTTTGACACAAGGCAGTTTCCCAAGGTGTAAACACCTGACGCTAGCCACCCCCTCCGGTTTGGAACCGCAGATCACACCAAAGTGCTTATATATATGCTACCCCGGTTACCCGGTATCTTGCCTCCTCTGTGGACATTCCAGTTGGAATACATGGTTTTTTGTCTCATATATACCCCTAGAGAGGTGTAAAAGGTTCAAACCGCATTTGAGTCAATTGGTTTTCATTATCCGCGTCCCTGGTTAATACTGTTCGTGGCTTAAGGGTAAACCTGAAAAAACCTCTATCTGTAGTTGTACCTATTCCAATGAATTTGGAAGGTAAATTAGTACAACAGTTGTGATTATTTACTTGCAGTAGTTCCTTTGCGTCCATGCTTGTTCATTGTGAATTTTCTTTTTATTCACATTTCTCCTAAAAACTCCCTCATTATGCAATCACTAGTGTCGCACCCTCAATGGTTCTTAATTTTCAATGGAAAGCAACTTTTCAACCCGTCTAAACTGATGCAAAATATGTTACAAGGCTGGAATAGGGGGACAAGGGACTTCTATAGCATAGCCGTTAAGCAGTTCTTGACATTCCAGCTAAGTTGTGGAACTAAATACTTCACCTTTCCCCTATCAAGGGTATCAGTTTTACATTTCTGCCTATGGGCAGGTTGCTCCTTGGATGATGCCTACACATCCCATAAAGTAATGGTGAAAACCATCAGGCGGTACCTTAGCGGCCTGCGGGCATGGCACATGTTGTGTCTGGTGGATTTCCCTGTTATCAACACCCATTGTGCTTTGGTACTCAGAGTTTTGGCAATTGTGGATGCCAGTACAAGGATCAGACACGCTAAAGCTCCTGTAATGCTTGTGCATTTGGAAAAACATTATGAATTATTATCAACAGATGCCCTTAAAGATCTCTCCATAAGGGATCTATTTGTCATCGCTTTCTGGAGCCTGGCTTGCTTGGGCAAGCTGAACACTAATCCAGAAACACTGCAAAATGCCATTCATGTATGTGACATGAGGAAGCAAGCTGGGGAGTAATGTTTAACACTCAAATGGGCAAAAATATTGGCTCCCGGCAAGGATCAAGTATTGTGATTGCACACCACCCATCATTTTCTGTGCCCCATAAAGGAACTATTGCATTGCTTATCTGATGCTGGATGTTATCACACCACCCTTTCTGGCTACTAGAAAGGAAGCAAGAGGATTGCATTGATGAAACAAGTTTTTAATCAGGTGCTTGCACAATTTTCTCATGGCTTGCTCTCCGGTCTCTCTGGCCATTCTTTTTGCGTGGGCGGAGCATCCTGGTTGATGGTTTTAGGAATTTCTCCAGAGGAGATTCGTAGACAAATTCAATGGCTCTCCAATGTGTGCCAGAGCTACATTCATCCTTTTACAGCCAATCAAATTGACTTCATGCAGTTGGTCTTATGATGTGGAAAGGGAATTCTTTAGTGGAGTGTTGGTTTGAAAGCTACAGGCTTAGGCTCCACCAAAGTATGGGGGTTAGCTTTCTTCCCCTATCTCTACCCAAAATGGCGTAGGATGTCTAAAAAACATTAGACTTAGATTCCCTACGGCCCATAGCATGGGTTTTTCCTCCCGCTCAGGCCCTCTTTTGGGGCCCCTTAAGTGATCTTGTTAGCAAACATGAGAGGCTTGGGAGAGGGACACATAAAATTTTTTATTTTCTGTTTTTAAATCATATTCATGATTCTTTTGTATTAGGGAATACAACTCAGATTTTTGATTTACTTAAATCCTCTGGGATCAAAATCTGTGACACACAGAAAACTAATGCATGCATTGAGATGAGCGGATTAGATATTGTGTTGTTGTAGACTCCCATAGATATAAGGAGAGGGTAGGAGAGGAGGGCTAGGCAGAAGATTATCTGCTCGGCCCTCCAGGACTCCAGAACCAGAAAACTGGTTCCTGATTGTAGGGCACATGACAAAGTCTTAGACTAGGTCATGTGCACTGCCTTTGAGGTTTCACCAGGGCCCACTATTGCGCTCAGGGCTTCCAGACTATGTGTGATACTTAAAGAGGAGTCTGGGGCAGAGGATGAGATTCTCATCTTGTTTCGCCCCTTCACCCTTTGAAGTTCATCTCCATTACGCCACAAGTTTTCCATCAGCTTTTTGGGCAGGTTTTAGTTTTCTTTTATCAAAATTACCTTAGATTTTTGCTGAGCACCCTCCCACCTAGGGTTAGCTTTCTTCCCCCATCTCTACCCGCTATATCATAGGATGCCTAAAAAACTTTAGACTTAGATTCCCTACAACCCATAGCAGGGGTTTTTTCCTCCCGCTCACACCCTCTTTTGGGGCCACTTGATCTTGTTAGCGCAAGACATGAGAGGCTCGGGAGAGGGACACATAAAATTTGTAATTTTCTGTTTTTAAATCATATTTGTGATTCTGTTGTATTAGGGAATACAACTCAGATTTGTGATTTACACAAATCCTCTGGAATTAATATCTGTGACACACAGGAAATTAATGGACACATTAAGATGAGCGGATTAGACAGATTTCTGGAAGCCAAATATGGCTTAATTTTTAACCCCACAGTGGACTTGATCTAAGTAAATGTTTGTTCCTCAAAAAAATAAAAAGTTACCCATTTGAATTTTGTAGGATGAACCAATTGATTTATTTATCAAGTTCATAATAATCAGAGGGAGGATTAATGAGTGATCACTTAAAGATTATAATTAATAGTTAATTGATATGTTTAAAAAAAGAAACTACCAAATTGAGCTCATTTGATTTTTAATAGTCAATAGAAAATCAAGTTTGCCATCTATGGACTTGTATGAAATTTTCTATTTCAACACTGAAGGAATTCTCAAACATCAACTGCAGTAATTAGTGGGTGATGTGTGATTTCTTTCTCAAGGCATAGCTTTGTGAATACTGTAGGTCTTTTCATTTACCTATCATTATGAACCCAAGGTTCCAAAAAAGTTAAGGAACTGATGATTTCTAATGAAAATATTTATCTCAAAATAAAATACGAGATGCAAAATCACTTAAACCTGATATATCACTGAGATACAGAAATACCATATTTCTGTGGTATATGATGTTGAAATAATGAGCTAAAATTTAGATGAATTTTTTCTTATTAATGATTTAGAATTTATTTGATAATTTATTTATTTATTTGATAATTTATTTATTTATTTGATAATTTATTTATTTATTTGATAATTTGTTTATTTATTTGATAATTTATTTATTTATTTGATAATTTATTTATTTATTTAATAACTAATTTCATAAGATTTGAGAGTGGAACTAGTGGCCTTCATGGGGGAGCTGAATGCTCCAGGAAAGGTTCGTGGATTAAAAAGAGTGAAAGAACCAATGATTTATTTCTGATCTGACAACATCAGGTTTTACGGAAGAAAAAAAAGATTAGCCCCTTGAACAATATACCAGGGTTTTAATGTGGTTATAAACCCTAGACATTTGAAAAAAAATGAAAAAACTAAGAGAATTAAAATGAAGTAAGAGATAATTTAAACAACTACAGATTTAATCTTACTACTTAATTATTTTATATTCACAATATAATTAGGATCATTATTTCAAATTATTTAGTTCTCAAATAATAAAATTAAGAATAAAAAAATATATAAAAAAAAATATTTCTCAAGAATAATACTGACTACTGATGATCAGGGTTTGATGACTACAAGACACATGATACTGCAGTTCTTATCTATTTTAAATATTTTATTTTTATTCTATTCTATTCTATTCTATTCTTTTTTTTTTTTACTATTTTTATTTAAATGATTTACTTAAAAATGAAAAAAATATCTCAATTAGAAAAACTTAGCATAAATGTATAATGGAATGGTCAAAAGGACCAAATTCCAAAATATGAGACTCCAAAAAGAGGCTAGAGAATTGAACCCCTCATTTCATAATTTAGAAAGGGGTCTCTGCCTTTCTGCATGACAACAAGTAACCAAATAAAATGATTTATCTCAAGATGAACAGGGAGTAAGAAATTGAAATTTTGTAAGAGGGTGTTTCCAGAACTCAGATTTGTTTGTGAAAAAAAAAAAAAAAAAGGAATAAAGAAGTAGAAGCAAGAACGTGAGTCAAGTCCTTTGTGGCACCTTAAAGAAATGTAAAAAAATGTGAGCCATGGCTACACACTGAGGAGTTCAATTAATTGCTTAAAGATTTATTTCCGGCTTAAGGTATTATGTAAGTGTCCAGTTATCTTTGGATAATTTTTAGAAAGATTAGATGGGGAAAACATGTTGTTGACTCAATGAATATAACATTGAAGTTCTCTCAACAGAGGGATTACTCCCTCAAGAATGGCTTCTGTGGACCAGGTGATTTGCCAGCCATTCCCCGGACTGGATTCTGACAAAACGGGGCCATGGATGGTCAAAATTTTTGAAAACCTAGACCATGTGTTGTACACTTTAGAGTAATAATAATTATCATTTGTAGCTCTGAAAATGTATCATGTTAGAAGCAACAGATAAAGTTTTTGGATGATAAGATGGGATATAGTATACTTGAGAATTCCTCCTAGTGGTATTATTTTGATAAAAGAAAGAGAAAAAATGACAAATATGGTGCAAAAACGATCAGATGAACTGGCATATTAGTTCTAGTTTTGATAAATGATCAAGCTTTGATGAAATTGTTAATCTTAGAGAGCCAATTGACATATTCTTTTTGTTCCTTGTGTTGCGCTAGATCAAGCACGCTGAGAAGATGAAGAAAGGAGAGCGTTAAATCAAGATGATAATCTTACAGGATCAGAAAAGTCAAGAGAACACAAGGACTAACAGAGCTGCGAGTTCGGTGCCGATGGCGCGTTCATTCAAATACTCAGTAAATGCTTGTTGAAGGCTTTCACCTAGATCAACGAAGGTTGGACCAAAGTAAAGCCCACGTCGTTTCCAATCATGCTCAGCTGAATCATCAAGTGCCAATTTTTCATCTTCATAAATTGATACGTTATCAATCTCGAAAGCGGATCCTAGAAAGATAAGTTTCGAAAAAAATGATATAAAGTTAATTTTAAAAAAGAGATATACAAAAATAAGGTAAAGAAATGCTGTACTAACCATCTGTTGTACAATCAATGACCATACCACCTTTTCCTGTTTTGGTAATACTAATAGCTGTGCGAATTCGCGAGTTTATAACTTCATCCTTATCATCTTCTTCCGACTCAACTTCAAGCTCTTCATCCAATTCATCAGTTTCAGAATCTGAGCAAGAGAAAGCAATACGAATACTGCTCGTTTTTTTTTTATATATTTTTGAGAAAAAAAAAGAAAAAAAAGTGGAATTTAATTTGAAATAAGAAACATAGCTACTCTCAAAACGTGAATAAATTAAAGAAGCAAACCAACTTTTCATTTCCAAATGTGCGAGTTAAAATCACTTCATCCGAGCCAGGTTTGTCATCAATCTAGATTAATGAATTTTTTAAAAAAAAGTTGAAGCAAACAAACAAAGAGTTGTATTTTTTTAAATCAATAACAAGCAAGAGTCATGATAGAGGGAAATAAGTAAAACAAAGGCAATGTGAAAATTACCTTAAAAGTACCATCTGCCTTGAAATCTTTTAACCATTGAGGTTCATCAGTCGAAGCAGCTTTTTTTTCATAACTGATTTCATCTTCAAGTTTATTGATTAACTGAGCATCAGCTAATTAAAAAAAAAAAAAAAAAAAAAAAAAAAAAAAAAAAAAAATTAAAAAGAAAAAAACAAGAGTTCAGTTATACATGAAAAATTGGAATGAAAATTTATCATAAGATTCTTTACACACACTCTCCAGCTGATCGGCTTACAGATCCTACGGAAAAGAGCCTTTGTATAGGTAAAGAAGGGTGAGAGAAAGCGGGTCGAAATGAAAGAGAAGAAGAATTACGACAAGGTTTGAGTAAATGAGAAGAAGAAGAGAAGGAGGGGCGTAGGATCTGTCGAGAGAGGGACAAGAGTGATTTGTTCAACATTTTTGGTTTGAGTAAATTCTTGATCGACTTGAAATGATAAGAATTTATTTTTCAAAAATATTTCTAATGGTTGTTTAAATTGCATATGGCTTGATGCGTAAATGTATATGCATGAATAATAAACCCTCCACATTAAGTTAAAAAAAAAAGGCTCAAGATTTAAATCCGCCCAGTTGAAATCCGAATAAAGAAAGCTATCCCTCATGGTAAGCACCTCAAAATATTAAAACCACTAAGAGGAATTGCAGCAAAGTGATCATTGGTTATGTAACTCATATACTTATTCTATAAATGATAAAATTGACAGATTATTCCAATCAGATGTTTCTCGTGTGGAAAGGTAGTTGGACATGTATGGGAGCTATATTTATTAATTCTACAAAGTGGAGTAACAGAAGGGTCAGACCCAAAATAATTCATTACAAAAATCCACCATCTAAAAAAATAAAAAAAACTAAAAAAGAAACAAACTGAAAAAAAAATAAAAATAAATAAATCGTTTGATATTTGAAGATAGTAAAAACTGACTTAATCTAATTTATGATTTTTATTTTTTTATTTTTTTTTGATTAGAGATGCAATGGACGCTATTGGATTGAAAAGATATTGCTGTAGAAGAATGGTACTAACACATGTTGATCTAATAGAAAAATTACTACAATACAATCGTAAGGAATTCATTCTCAAATGAAAGCTTTTCCAAACCTTGAAACAAATCTCACTAATTATTATGATTATAATTATAAATTATTTTGCAACAGCTTACGAAAGACGCGTGGAACGATCCTAAAAAAAAAAAAAAAAAAAAAAAGCTATCAGAACACAATCATAATTATAAAATCAACAAATTCACATCAAAGAGTATCATACATTTATTCAACCTTAATTTTCTGAATTTCAACACAAAACAAAAAAAAAACTTAATGGAATTAAATAAATTTCATCATTATTTAAAATCAAAAAACATTTCAAGGGGGGCTCAAAAGTTAACCTAATGATCGTTTATTATAGGTTTATTGAAGTGTTAGAGTAAAATTCTTGATTCAAACAAAGAAGTTGAAAATCAATCAATCAAGAAAATTTACTCCAAAAAAAAAAAAAATTAAAATGAAAATATTCACCAAACAAAGATACAAAAAAATAAACAAAAAAACCAGGAGGGAAATAAATAATCAATTACATGAAAAGCGTATTTAAAATATACAGTTACAAAATGAGTAGTAATAAATAATGTCAGCATTGTTGCTGAAATATTTAACATATGAAATAAATAAAACGTGACACAATGAATGAAGTTCCTGATGAGTGTCTACAAAGAAGAAAATAAATAATTTGACTAATTTAAATCAATCCAGAAAACGTCTAGATAGAGTATGGCATATGAAATCAGGTGTTTAGTTTAGATTCTGAATACAATCCAAGTATAAAAAAAGAAAAAGGAAGAAGATCTAAAATCTAATTGTTCAAAATAGAGCTGATCTTATATATAAAGGTATAAGAAAATAAATAAGACATTACATAAAGCTGAAAAAGAGAGAGAGAAAAAAAAGAAAGACTTGAAGAATCTTAGTTAATTTTAAGAGTAAATTAAAATTGCAACAAAAATCATGTTAAAATGAGAATAATTTGATTGATATTAAAGAGAGAAAGAAAGATGGTAAATGTTACATCTTTGATTCTATCAGCTCATCAACTGGGATAGTAAAGTTAGTGACTTGAGGAAGATAAGCAGATGAAGCGAGTTCAAGACACCAGACTTGATCATAAACGTGTCTTCCATCAAATCCACCGATGATAATTAATCTAGAGTCATGTAAAGTAGCTGTATGGTACCCAATCCGAGGAGGTAATTGACCCTTGACGGTTCGGGGTTCCCATTGTAACGTCACTATCAAAAATATATAATAAAGAATAATTTATTTATGACTGTCAGTATTTATTTCAACATGCTATAAAATTAATACTAACCTAGATTAAATAACTTCACTTCTGATGTGTAATCTTCCCCATCATGCCCACCAATTACAAACAAGTATGATCCAACTTGTGTAGATGTGTGAGCTAGTCTTGCGATTGGGGTTTCAACTTCAACTTCAATCCACGTCAAGTTTTCTACAAAAGCAAAAACAAAAAGGAATTATCAAGAAATATTAAAAAAAGTTAGTAAAAAAATAAATAAAAAATCACTCAATTAGAGTAAGAATTGAAAACCTAAAAAAATGAATATATATAAGAAAAATATGAAATTAAAGAAGAATAAAATAAATCACCAAGATCTAATATATAAATGTCACTAAAACATTCACCACCATCACTACCACCGAAGATAATACATTTACTACCTATTAAATTAGCACTATGATAACCTCTATTGACAGGAGATCTTCCTTTAATAGCTAATTCCCTCCATTCTAAATTTGAAAGATCGGTTAAATCTAAAGCGTGTACATCATTAAGAGCACGTGACCCGTTACCACCTCCAAAAATGATCAATTGATGACCATAAAGTACAGTAGCATGCGCTCTTCGTGTTGAAGGTAAAGTTCCTTTAACTCTAGGTTTTGTCCATGTTAATGAAACTGTAAGATTTATTTATTTTTTTATTGATTTGTTTTATTAAATTTAAAT
Organism: Uromyces viciae-fabae; assembly: GCA_000785685.1. Taxonomy (NCBI): domain Eukaryota; kingdom Fungi; phylum Basidiomycota; class Pucciniomycetes; order Pucciniales; family Pucciniaceae; genus Uromyces; species Uromyces viciae-fabae. The sequence goes on from JNCO01002855.1 coordinate 9,484, forward strand.
AATTGTTAAGGTCAACATAGTAATTAAAATTAATTCTTATTTGAAAAAAATAAAAAATAAAAATAAAAGTGACTCACTCGTATCCAAATAGTATAAATCATCAAAGTAATTAGGACCATCACCACCACCAAAGATGAAAATTCTTTCATCAAGATGGGTAGCAGAATGAGCACGACATGGAGGAGGAATGTGATGTTTAGGATTAGAACGAAGTCGTCTTCCATTAGTAGATCTAAGTTTAACGAATTCTGTAGAATCATCTTGATGAGAAGAAGTATTAGGAATGAGATGATTATTAATATTATTAAATTTAAAATCATCATCAATTTCTTCTTCTAAACCTTTACATTTCATTTTAGAAAAACTTAAAGTTTCTAAATCAAGTTTCCAAACGTCTTTAAAGCAACCAATTAAATCAGTACCACCGAATATCCAAATTGAATCATTAACTAAAGTAGCTGAATGAGCTCTAAGTGGTCTAATAAGTTTGGTTCCATGGATAGAAGCCTTAGATAAATACATGCAAGCAGCTGGAGATGGATCAACTTTAGCATTAGGTAATTGAGGAAGTCGCGAGTTAGATTGAAATTGTTGTGTTGCTGTAGCTGGTCTATTAGATCTAACTATTGATTGATGAACTGATTGATTGGGTTCAATCGTTGTTGTATCTGGTCCACTTGATGGATGATTATTTTGAAACTCAATTTCGTTTTTAGATTTGTTGTAATTTGGTTTGTGTTCCATTGTATAAGAACATTCAGTTTAATATTTTAATATGTAAATAATAAAATTCTATAAAAAAAAAAACTAAATATGTACTTTGATCTCAAGTTATTAAATTTTTTAAATTCAAGTTTTTTGAAAAGCAAGAATGATTTTCACAAGATTCTAAATATAAAAAATAAAAAATCATACCACAACTCATGAGAAGGATCAAGTGAAAAATACTCAAAACACAGAAACCTCCTAAACAAAATCCAAAATCTAAAACTTAAGTTTCAATCCTTCAAATGAAAGGAAAAATACAAAAAGACAAAATGTAAAAAATGAATTCAATTGGTGTTCATTGTCACGTATTTGTGAAAAATGTCAAAGGGCCAATAAAACAACTGGAAAAAGATTTGGCCATATGATGAAAATTGATGAACCTAGTAGACCCTGGGAAATGGTTAATATGGACTGGGTTACAGGACTTCCTCCTGGAGGAAAAAGCAATTACAATGCTTGTTTAGTGATTGTAGATAGGTTTAGTAAAACACCTATAAAGGACATCTGGATTAATGAAACCTCAACATATACATATAAAAGTATAACTTGTTCTTAAAATTTATCTTTTAAAGGACATCTGGATTAATGAAACCTCAACATATACATATAAAAGTATAACTTGTTCTTAAAATTTATCTTTTTTTTTTTTTTTACTTAATTATATGGAGATTTTTTTACCAGAATTTTAATTTGAATGAAGCAGTAAACCAGAGTATCACCAACCAAAGTAATGTTTTACATTTAAGAATATAAAATATGCATATATTATACAACAATTTAAGATCTTTTAATATATATTTTTTTTTCTTTCTTTTTTTCTTCCTGTCAGAAAAGCAATAATACATGAGGTCAAATTGAAAAAAAAAGAAAAAAAACTATAAGATTTTCCCTACATTACGATAACTAGAACTAAAAGGTACAACAATATCTACACAAAAAAAGAGAAAGAGAAATAAAATGTATGAGTTATATTATATAATAACTCAAGGACTGAAAAAATAATACAAAAAAAAGATAAAAGATATAAAAAAAATGCTGACCATAAATTTGAGAATTTGAGAATAGAAAAGAGAAAAAAAAAAATCCAAGAAAAAGATTGATATCATCTTTTCTTATGATTTAAAGAGGGTCTATTAGTTTTAGGATGTTTAGATGACCGGGAAGAAGATTTGGGTACAGATGAAGGTTTAGAAGAAAGATGATCAATTTGCAATACTTCATGAGTCTTCTTGATGGAACTTAAATCTTCTCCCGATGCAGAAGCTGATGTAGAAGTAGATAAAGCAGAAGAAGAACGTGATCCAGAGTTCAAATCTGAGACAGCCTTATTCTCTTTGACTTGCAAATGTGATGATGATTTCGGACTTGGTAATTTTTTGTCTGGCTTGCAATCAATCCGATCATCGCCTTGTTCAAGATTGTCTTTTGTCAATTCATTTTCGTGTGGTCGAGTTACCAATCCAGTACTTTGATTAGCAGTGAGTATCGAGTGCATCATTTGCGAGTTCCACCTCACTTGTTCTTCGAACTCCTTAGGATCATTGTTGGATTGCTGTAAAGAGCCGACTGCGCGGATTTCCGATGGAAGAGATGATGGATCTTTAGCATCTGATCCAGATTTAATCTCCAAATCATCTTCAAAAGTCCAGCCGTCCCATCTTTCGGGCACATCTTCAGACACATCTTCATCCAAGATACTTTGACCGGACCGACTATTAAACTCTAACCCAAGCTCATCTGAGTTCTGATTTGTAAGTGAGTTTGTGGATGTGAAAGAGTTCATCGAGGAAGAAGATGGGCCTTGGTCATCAAAAAGTGATCGATCGATTCGAATCGCCTCGTCTTGATCATCTTCAAATGAGACTGATGTGACCCCTTCATTAACATGGGTGCTATCATCGTAAACTTCTGGCTTGCGGTTTAGGCGTTGCCCTAAGCTCTCACTGATCCCATTCCAATATCCGACACCTGAGATCCTGCGTCGGCCAACAACATCCCCGAGGGCAGCGCTAGATGTAATTTTGCCAAATTCTTTGCGCATACGCTCGTTTACAACTCCTACGACGGGTGCAACATTGCTAGCAAGTGATTTTTTGAATGAAAAGAGCGGATTTTGATGTGCCGCATGTGAAGCTCTGCGGGCAGGATGTCCGTTGGGAAATTCTGGAAAGTTATTTGATGGTGATTTAGAAGAAGCGAGACTTGGATCAAGGACTGCTTCAACAGCTGAGCGAATTGGCGCTGCATACATGTGAGTATAAGTAGTAGTTCCAATGGTTTCTTTGTTTCTGCTTCCACTAAAATGAGGGTTGATAAAATTGTCATTTATTTCAACTGTACTTAACGCAAATGTATCTGATGGATCCTGTGGGTTGCTTAGATCACCAGGTTGAATTTGAACCTCTCGTTTAACGACAAGTTTCTTTTTCTTCACACGATCAAAATCGGCTCGAGCCAATTGTTCTGCAAAAGTTGCATTGTTGCTACGCGGTTGAAAGTCTTGATTGGAAAATAGTAAGGAGGATGGCTTTCTTGATTGGATAAAATTATAAAAGTCAAATTGATGGGATGTGTAAATCGACCTGGGTAAAATTTGAAGAGAGTGATTAAAAGTATCGAGTTCGGCAAATGAGGTCCAGTTTTGACCATTAGTCGCCGGATGACTGATGTAACCGGAATCAGAGTCGCAACTAGGTTTGGGTACTTTGGAGAAGGTGGAGCCATAAAGTTGATTCATATTTAGTCTCATAGGATCTTTGATGGCACCTAAATTCCATACCGCCGGAGCGAAGCTGTGGATGAACACATTCGATGAATGAGTTTGTAAATCGTGGCCATTGAGCGTAGGTCCTGCGTGTTTAGCTTGCTGCATGAGTTGCGAAAGACCGGAAGGAGAACAAGAAGCATGGCTCTTTACTTTGGAATTAGTGTGAAGTTCGCCGTCAGAGCGGCCATGAGGTACTGCGTTCTTCGCCGAGCTAGAGCCGACTCCACTTGCGACGGAGTTCAATAGCTTCTTCTTCACCTCAAAATTATACAGGGTTACTGAGTTGGTTGAAGGGTCATACAATAATACGCTGGGTAACCGTTTATGAGATTCGAAGAGAACTTGCTGTTTATTTTCTTGAGAACTATTGGTGAGATGCTCTGATCTAGGTTGAACAAAAACTAAACTAGTGTGATGAAAGTGAGAAGGATTGTTTATGTTTTCGTGCTCATTAATAGGATGGTCGACGTAACCGGCTGATCCAATAGCCGCAATCAAGCCAGTCTGATCAGATTGAGCATGAAGGGAAAGATTGCGCTGAGGTTTGTGCTTGATCTTTTCGAATGCTGAAACGGTGACTGACAGGGGTTGAGGGACAGGAGGGTTGTGAACTCTCGAGCTAAAAATGGAAGGAAGCGGGTCGACTCCACGAGGTGATCTGCTAACATCAGAAGTATCAGTACCGGCGGCACCGCCAGCTGGGTGTATGGCGAATAGGTCTAATGCCAGCCAGTCGAAGAAGATATATATGAGTAAATTGTCGGAAAAGGCCCGATCACAAAAGGGAAAGATTTCAACAAAAGACGTACGATTTGTACCGTGTTCTGTCAAAACAGACACGATTTTAGAATCCCAGCGCCAGGAAACATCCATGACTTCTGCGGAAGTGATTCCACGAGTAAGTTTATAGCGATGCCAAATAGTTGTTTCCCGTCTGCGTCTCGTATTTCCGAGCCGATAGGCATTCATGTACGACTTGCCAATTCGAGAAAAAGGTCGAAGCTCAAAGATATGAAAGGAATGCCCTTCAATAGAAGATGTGAGTAGAAGGTTTGATGATGGATTTAAAGACAGGAATGTCAGAGGGTCAGATGAAATCTTAAAGTGACAGATAGAGTGTTGGTGACCAGGAGTATTCCGGTTGGAGCTGGCGTCACTAAAGAGGTCAATCACTCGCACATTTCCATTATTACTACCCTGCAGCCCCTGATAGCGCAAGTAGGAAGCTGGGCGAGCAGCTAAAAAAAGAGATGAAATCAGCTGGGTAAACTTTAAAGGAAACAAACTATTTACAGTGAAGAAGTGGGCACTATCAAGTAGAATGGGATGATATGGGCAATAAGGGACACGATTTGACTTTACCTGGCATGCTATGAGGCAATGGGGCGCTCTGGGAAAAAGAAATCGCTAGATCGTTCCTAGGGGAGTGGTAAAAAGTTGAACGGGGCGAATTATTGCTATCCATATGTGGATTCCAGAGGTTTTGGCCCCAAGAGCTGAGATACTTGGCACCATTTAGTAAGCCACCGCCCAGTTTTCTGGCCGTTTCATCAATAGAATCTAAGCTGGGGGCCATGGAGTTTCGCCAACTTGAGCTATTGATACCAGCTGGGGAGCTATTTCGAGTGGTGGGGTTCAAACCAAAACCTGACTCATGATTCTCACGGGTTAATTCAACGGTTGAACTCGAATGAGGATCATGCGGGGGGCAAGAAAAGGGGAACCCAGGGCCGGTGGCGATGAATGGTTCTCGCTCATTTGGAGGCTTGGATGAAGCATAAGCCAGCAAACGATTTTGACCAAGATGAAAAACTGGGTGCCCTGTTTTCAGTCTTGGTGTCAAATCAAGAATAGGAGAGCATGGGAGCTGATCTAAAGAGAGCTGATCTGAATCGGTGTCTTGGTGCCAACCATAGAGATGCAAAGCCAGAGGTGACTTGGTAGCGACGAGTATGACCTTTCGATTTGTGGCAAGTTCGACTCCATTTCCAGTCAATTCAATGAAGTTAAGGATAGCACCAGAATTAGCAGAAACAGTGATCAGCTTTGAGGAGTTGTCTAGGATGGAGTTGAAGAGGAGGGCCAAGACCATCTGGTGGGCGGAATTAATTGACGGTAAAACAGCGGCTGAAACAGGTTCAAAGTTGTGAAGGATTTTGTGATTCTGGGAAGTGATGTGACAATCCGACGAGTTGATCTGGGGGAGGGTTTTGAGAGATGGAGTGAGATGATCCCATCTGATCCAGCAAAGTTGGGTAAGAGTTTCGAGGTCTTCTGCGTCCCATATAGCGACACCGATGGAATAGACGAGCAATAAATGTCTACGATGGTTGAATTGGAACCAGGTGGAGGAGATATTCCGATGGGTAGGATCACGAAGTGAGTGAGTGCTTGAGGGAGAAGCATCAGGAGGGAAAGGAACGCTTGACGGCTGATTTAACCGAAAAGAAGAATCAGATGATGAGTTATGATTGTTTAATTGACGAAATGGGGAAGGTAATGAGAAGGACTGAAGAGTGCTAGTGAGTGATTCGAAAGTGGTAGGCTGTCTGAAGGAAAATTGGAAAGAGTAAGCTTTGACTGATTTGTTTTCATGTAGTTAATTTGACTGACCTGATTAAGGAAGGTAAACAGATGATTGGAGATTGAACTTTATTGATAGATGATGCATGATTTGATTGGTTTGAACGGAGCATAGAATGATTTGAAGTAGTTTTGATTGAAGCAGATTGAAGATGATGAGTAGTTTGGAATTTAATTGAAGTCGGTAGTATTTAGTAGTAGCAGTTCCTTCTCCTGATAATTAGTATGTATTTAATAAAATAAATCAATAATCAATCTTTATGTAAAAATCTCTAAAAACATAACATGCCCACATATAAGATAAATACATACACTGCTTTCAGATAGGAGCAGATGTAATTACAGATGTAATTATACAATTGGTGCCCTCATTTCTGACATCCATACTTTTGCATAGTTTTGTTTGACAATTTTCATTACTAAAAAAAAGTCAATACATACACTGCTTTCAGATAGGAGCAGATGTAATTACAGATGTAATTATACAATTAGGATCTCTCGTTTCTAGTCCATAGAAGTATGTCACGATTTTCCCCATCGTGACATACTCCTTTTTTGGCGGGAGCTATGGAAGTATGGAGCATGTCATACTTCTATGACAAATGAGCGCTCCAAAATTTGTGGCGTGATATGAGGATATGTGGCCGGGGGAAACCTCTCCATACAAGTATGTCAACTATGGAGGATCTCTCGTTTCTAGTCCATAGAAGTATGTCACGATTTTCCCCATCGTGACATACTCCTTTTTTGGCGGGAGCTATGGAAGTATGGAGCATGTCATACTTCTATGACAAATGAGCGCTCCAAAATTTGTGGCGTGATATGAGGATATGTGGCCGGGGGAAACCTCTCCATACAAGTATGTCAACTATGGAGTTGACATGTATGGACAAGTATGGAGCGCTGGACTTAGAAATGAGGGCTCTAATTTTTCCTTTAATTCTTTTTTCACGTGTGCCCTTAGAAATTGTCATAAGAGTGATAGGGCAATGCAATACAAGTACTGAAGAGAAAGAAAAAAATAATTATAAAAAAAGGAGAAGGGCCAGATGATACCTTCCGGCAGCATCATTTTTGCATGCGGGGTAAGTGCTCCACTAATTCTGGAGGGATCCACCACTTTTCTGTGTGTCAATTCCTGATGGGAATTTGTCTCTTCCAATACATAATGAACAGCTAGGAAGTGAGATTGATACCAACATCACATTTACTACATATATATGAGGTCCACTTTTACACCATTGAGAAGTGTCAAAATACACCACAAACATGATTGCATCAATTTCCAGCATCTGGCATTACATCGGGTTAAAAAAAAACATTGGATCATATCATACAAAACCACTAGAAATAATAGATCTGCCCAAATGACATTATGATAGCTATCATAACAGACATTGCATCTGCCTAACCTATGTAGCATCAGCATAACTGACTTGATATCAGATTTTGGCACCAAAACAAATTTTTGTCCCGTGGACATTACAGAAGAATCAAGATGAAAATAAGATATAAACTCAATTATGTTGATATTCAATTGGTTGGGCAGATACAGCATTGGTTGTGATGGATATAAAATCATCAATTTTGGTAGATATTATATCATTTCTGGTAGATACAATGCTAAGTTGTGTCGGATAGAATACCAGATATTTTCATTTGATATGATGCCAGATGTGAGAATCTGATAAAATCATTATGGCAGTGATGAATTATTCAATTCTTATCAATATAGAAGACCACGGGGGACAAAAAGAGTGCCAGCACCAAATTGAACCAACCCTCCAAAAAACAACATTAATCAATCCAATCCAATAATAAAAATTATTTAACAAAAACAATCAACCAATCCTGAGCTTGCAGATATATTTTGTAACTTTCTTTTTCTTTCAAACAATTCCAACCAAAACAGGAGTTAATAAAGAGAAAGTGTATGAGATTTTGTTGAAATGGAGTGGTGTTGAGTTGAGCTAATTTGGTGTTGAATTGTTGAATTTCAAGGTCAAATTGAAATTTTCTGGTATTGACTTGATGTTGCTAAAGAATTTTTTGTTAAAAACAGAATTTGATGTTTGATTTCAATCTGGAATGCCTGTGAAGAAGATATCAAGTGATTACAGTTGATAGTTTGAATAATTGAATTTGAGTCAATGAGTTAAATTTGATGTTATCTTTTCATATGATTTGGTAAGCCATCAAGTATTGGTTATTGATTTAATTGTTATATAAGTTTCTGCATGAGAGTGTTAAATACTTAATCTAAAACCAATTTCATTTTCTTCTATAAATATTATTGGAGAAAGATTAATTCAACCATAGATGTTCTAAATAG
>JNCO01002858.1:0-17630 GCA_000785685.1 Uromyces viciae-fabae
GTCCCCCTTCTTGCTCAGCGGCCATGTCCCTGCTTCATATCTCTTAATCTCATCATCTTCCTCAGAACCAATGCTTTTCTCGGGATAGTAGTTGAATTCTTCCTCGTCTGATTCATCAACTTGAGTTTTGGTTGCTACTGCAGTTGGGGCAGCCTTTTTGTGAATTTCAAGTTTTTCTTTGAAAGCCGAATGAAGTATTTCCTCAGAAAATTTAACATGTTCTGGAAACTTTTCTCGGATTAAAGAAATCCTCCATGCAGGATGCATCATTGTGGCTAGTATTACTGACCGGCATTCATGTTCTGGAAACTTTTCTCGGATTAAAGAAATCCTCCATGCAGGATGCATCATTGTGGCTAGTATTACTGACCGGCATTCCAGTGTGAGTTGCTGATACTTCTTGGCCACCCGAATCATAGGATCGATCATTGGTTTCAAGGCCCTTGCTTCATGTGATTTTTTTTTTTGTTGAGGTTATCAATAAGCCGGTAATATTCATAGAGGATCATTGAGGAACATGGCCCATCTCCTTCCATGCGTAAAGTCAGGTCCAAGAACTCCTGTTAAGAAAAAGAAATCATCAGTCAAATTCAAAAGATGAAAGAAATTTTATTGTTTGGCTTTCTCACCTTTAAGATGTTGTTCAGTGAGTTCAAGTTTTCCCATTCACGTTTTGGAATCTCATATCCTTTGAAATAATGGCATGATGATGAATTTCCTAAATACTTATCTGATTCATCTTCAAGGAGCTGGCCAATAACTTTCCTGGCAGCATATGCCCTATGCCAGCTATCGTAGGCCACATTCCAGCGGATTCCATAACCAGGTATTAACTGAGGACCAGTGTAGCCAATTCTTTTAGCTGCGAGTTTGAATTCAGCTCGCCTGGCTGCTGTGGCAGTAACTCGGCGGCAGATGTATTCAACCTAAAAGATTTGGGGTTCCAGATCCAGCAAAAATTGATCATTTAATAAATCAAGTCTTGTCTTTGTTGGTTAAAATATAGCTGACAAACCTTAAGTAAAGTGTGGCCAATTTCACCATTATCATCTCTCACAGATTCCACAGCTGAAGACTCGGAATCTTCTTTATTGCTTTCTGATGAATTTCCTTCTGAGGCATCCTCTGGATCAACATCTATATCTTCATAATCGTCCTCCCCAACATCATTGATTTCCATGATCTCTTTATCAGAAGTGTCTCCACCAGTCTGAACAACATCTGAACCCTCTTCTGCTTCGGTGATAGTCTGAAGGATTGGGAAATAGCCCGTATTTCTGGATGATTTGTTTGAGCTTGTTGGAATCTTGGAATTTCCTTCTGAGGCATCCTCTGGATCAAAATCTATATCTTCATAATTGTCCTCCCCAACATCATTGATTTCCATGATCTCTTTATCAGAAGTGTCTCCACCAGTCTGAACAACATCTGAACCCTCTTCTGCTTCGGTGATAGTCTGAAGGATTGGGAAATAGCCCATATTTCTGGATGATTTGTTTGAGCTTTTTGGAATCTTGAGAGCCTTTAAACCAGCTCCAAAGATCAACGCTATGACATGACAGAAAAATTGTGGGTGATTATGGAGATGATCATCAAAGTTGCCATTTTTTCTTCGGATAATAGCAGCCAATTCTTTGGCCATTGTAAAGTTGTTACTTCCTGAATCAGTTGTTAGGGAAAAGATGTAGATAAAATAATAAAGAATGAGTCAGGACCAATTGTGGGTGATTATGGAGATGATCATCAAAGTTGCCATTTTTTCTTCGGATAATTGCAGCCAATTCTTTGGCAATTGTAAAGTTGTTACTTCCTGAATCAGTTGCTAGGGAAAAGATGTAGATAAAATAATAAAGAATGAGTCAGGACCAAGTGGGATACGTGAATTGAGGCTGAAGGATAGACCAAAAGCTTATCTTTTTGTGAAGCCCATGCTTGATCAGAACATTGGAAAATGGTTGGGCCAAGTATTTACCATTGTGGTGCCAGGAAACATACTTCAGAGAAAGGTGTTGAGAAACATATTCCCATTCCTTGTTGATGTAGCAACAGGAAATACCAATAAATGCTTTATGATTACCCTTGGTTGTCCAAACATCGGAAATCAAGCTGATCTTAGATTCTGAATCCTATGATAATGACATTGTGGTGCCAGGAAATATACTTCAGAGAAAGGTGTTGAGAAACATATTCCCATTCCTTGTTGATGTAGCAACAGGAAATACCAATAAATGCTTTATGATTACCCTTGGTTGTCCAAACATCGGAAATCAAGCTGATCTTAGATTCTGAATCCTATGATAATGAGTTTTAATCAGTGTGCTACTTCCTTTTTTATAGTAGAAAAAATCAGAATAACTCAAACTCACATGAATTGATTTGATGACCCGCTGTTGAAGATCTAAATAAAGCTTGTGTGCATAGCTGGCAGCCCAAGTTGAAGAGAAAACCACCACATTGGCATTGGAGAAATCCAAAGTTACACGCAAATAGAAATCATCAAAGCGAGCCCATGGAAGTGAATGTCGGATTACCCAGAATACCAACAGTTTGTTCATTGTTTTATTATCAAACCGACCTTTTTGAATGTATTGGGTGAGTGTACCACTGGTAGATTCAGTTTTTTTATTTTTTTCAGTGGCAGCGGAGAATAATTCATTTGAGCTTGGGGGTAACTTAGCACCCTTGCTGATGGCCTTTGCTTGACACAGGCTTTACGTAGCTTAGTCTGGTTCCCAGTGCCATCATTGCGCTCAGTCTGAGTGAAAGACCCATCTCGATGTGTCTTTAGGTTTGAGTTTGTGGAGGCATTCACCCTCACAGTCTTTGGGCACCAGCGGCATTGATAGGTGGCCCCACCTTCTTTCTGTAGATTTACCACAAAATTATACATTAAACCCTGAAATGAATTCAAAGAATTAAACAGAATTGGGACTTGCCTTAACCTGATCAGGAGCCTGGTAGCCATCAAAAAAGTATGAGAGAGGGTTGTCAAACCCATCGTTCCGCTTTGAGCTGGTTTTTTTAGCTTTGGAATTTTCATTGTCTGAATCCTGATCAATATCCACTTCAGCATGAGCATGGTTGGAATGATTTTTGACGGGAGAAGTGTCACTAGATGGATTGGGAGATGAGTTGATTTCAATGGTTTCTTTTTGGATCTGAATTCTTGATTGTTTATTACGAGGTGCATTTGATGGGGTCTGAGCTGCAATTGCAAGTGATCGCCGTGAGTCTTCATGTGTCTGGATGAAACCTGGTCGTTCTAGAGGTGTTCGAATCCGAGAAGACTGCCAGGTGGTGCCAATTTGGTTAGGAGGAGTGGTCTGTCGTTCTTCAGACATTGAGTGCAATTAAAGAGTTGTGGGTGATACAGCTAGCTAGGAGCCTGAGGGGATTGGGGAGGATGATCTAGACAAGGATTGTAACGTTGGACTTCTTGTTTGAGTGATGCTATTCCAAGGGTTGCTATTCTTGAAAGGGTGCTTCGGTTGGCAGGTTTAGCGGGTTTAGCGGGTTTAGTGGTGTAGCGCGCTAATTTAGCGTTTTACCCGTTGCACCGTTGCGCTACCGCTAAAAATAGCGTTAGCGGTGGCCAGGGCGCTAACTACAACAGCCCCTGGAGCCTTGTAGTCGATTGAACGCTAAGCTACCGCTAAAAATAGCGGTTTTCCGCTACGCTAAAGCTAACAACAGTGAGAGTTAGCGGATATCCGCTAAGCTACTCATGTAGCGCCGCTAAGTGTAATTTAGCGTAGCGTTTGGGTGTTGGCTTTACCTTCTGAGTTTTTTGGCTCAAAGAAAAACATAAATAAAAAATAAATAAACAAAGGGGGTGGCTCTCACACCACATTTTCCTTCCTTGCACCACCTTTTGAATTTGAAATCAGGATGACATTGAGTTTTTTTTATTTTTTTCAAATATTTTTAAAAATTACTTCCAGGTGTACTAAAATTACCAAACTTATTTCCCAGCCTCTTGAGCACCCTTTCTTCCCCTTCTGAGCTTATTGGCTAAAAAAAAAACACAGATACTTTAATCTTGTTTTAGTGTTGGATAAAAATTTTAGCCATGGTGAGGCACTATAAGGTTCTCTTAAAATTAAATTTTTGAAAGACTGGTGCTTTGTGTACGTCTCTTTTCCCCACCTTTTTTTTTCTTGGGTGATCTCAACTTCTTCTTATTGTTGTCATGTCTTATTTCCCTTTCTTTTTGTGTGACTTGGGGAGATTTCATCAACACTTCTGCTAACATGACATGAGAAAATGTGACAGCGGAAAAAAAAAAAGAAGAAAAACAGCAAGAACAAAATGATTAAAGAGAATAATAAATGAAAGAACTCCTGAAAATTATGTTCCATAGATTTTTGTCAAAACAAATCATTTGTTTTCTATTTCTAGGCTTTTCCCAATTACATTCTCAAATGTACAAATCCTCAAAGATTTTCAAAGGAAAAATTGGTTCAAATTTCCAAAAATCATTTCACTTCATTAAACACTCACTGGGGGCTTCAGCCTTCCCAATACCTTCTCACATTATTTTAATTCTTTTCATATTTTATCTTGTTCATTTTTTCTCTTTCTAATTTAGTTTGACCTTCTTTTTGATTAGTTTTTGGTTTCATATATCTGTGGAATAAGATAAAAGTCTTGAAAAACAAATATGGGGGTAAAGCTTGGAAGATGTGTGACGGGTATAAGATTCCTTTGGACTTTTTACCTTTTTTACCCGTCCCATTAAGAGTTTGCCTTCCTGTTGATTCATGTTGCATAGAGCTAGCATTATATTAAAGCGGGAGGTTAATGAATGCGCTTAAACAGAATCATATATGATATCACCAGTTACGTCTCCAACCATTGAACCACACTTCAATCCTCTTCAAGTATGATCAGATACGTCCAAGACTGAGAATAATCGATTGCGAAAATACATCAACTCCTCAATATACTCAAGTTGAAAAACATTCTGTCAAGTGACCCATTGATTGTACACCCATTCATCAACTATCATTCCTCACATTTCAATTCGCAGAAGTGATATCTCAAGTCTCAAGATAAGAACGATCGAAATATTGAATAAAAATGAATTCACTTTACTCGCTTGGACTAAGACAAATCTCATCCATTCAAAATGAACTAAACGAACTAGAGAAATCTATTAATTCATCACCATCAAATAATCAATCTAATCATGCGGGACTTCATGGACAAATCGCTGCTAGTTTATCATCGCTTCAACGTACTTTAGATGATTATGAATCCATGAGCAGGGCTGAAGTTGTCGATTCTAAACGAATCAAAGCTGATGCTCGCATCGAAAAGTTTCGTGATGATTACTCTTCTCTCATCAAACACTTCAATCAAATTAAAACACAAGAACGCAATCTCGTTAGTTATCACACATCCTATCTTTCCAGACTTCCTTTCTTACCTGGAGGGAGGGGACCGTCTCATATCATTCTAGATCAAACTTGAGCTCATTTACATTACTTGTTTCTAATTAAATGAATAAAATATTCTCTGAAATAGAAAGAACAAAGTCAACGACAAGAGCTGTTTCAAGGCAGTTCTCCCATGAGTTTCCGTACAAACATGGGTATGAATTCTAACCAAACTGAAGAATCACCATACTCAAGTGGACTACATCGAACGAATGCTAGCAGTAGTACCAATCAGGGCCCTACTTATCGAACGAATTCAGCATTAAATGAACACCAATTTTTACAACAAACCAATAATACTTTAGACATTTATATCGCTCAGGGTCAAGCTATCTTAGGAAATTTAGGGGATCAAAGAGATATTCTAAAAGGTACAATTTTACCATTCTCAGGGTTTTAAATCTTTCTTCTATTTTGTTTATCAAATATGACTGATCATAGTTTTTTACTGATTAATTTTTTTGATATTCATATGCATCATATATTTTTTTATATTAAAACACGAATAAATGAATGAAAATTAACTATGTGTCAAATATTTTTTAAAAAAAAAACAGGAACACAAAAAAAACTAAGATCAGCAGCAAATGTATTAGGATTTTCAAGAGAAACTATTCAATTTATTGAAAGAAGATCAAAAGGAGATTTTATAATCTTTATCATTGGTGTCTTTTTAACTTTTATTTCATTTTATTTCATTTTGAAGTTATTTGGCTAATTAAAAAAAAGTAAAAAATATATTTAATCATGATAATCACATCATGATAAAAAGCATCAATTTATCTCAAATTTAAATTTGCTTTTAAAATAAAATAAAATCACAGATCCATGGATTTAAGTATATACTACCTTTTGTTTTGTGTTCATCCTTCCTTTTAAGTTTCAAATTAATTGTTTTCTTACATGACATGGCCAAGTTTAAAACCTTGTCTCAATGTAGTAACACCTTCTTTTATTAAATATACTTTCAATTTGCCTGTAATTTCACTTTATTGTATGTGTATAAAGTTTTGCTCTTCACTTGGATATATATAGATCTTGTTGCTTTCCTTCTTTTTCTTATTTCTCTTCTTTTCTCTCAAGTTCTTTTTTTTTCATCATATTAGCAAATAACTAAATCAAAAAGACTTTCAAAACAAAACAAAAAAGTCATCCATATTTTCATTGTTTCGAATTAATCAACCAATCTCGAAATGTTAGAATTACTCGAATAAACGTAGTGGCTGCGGCTATTCAGTCGAGATTTTTAACATTGCGCTCAACGTTTGATTGTTAGTCTGATACTGTGTTCCTCGATGGCATCAGTTAAAACTTAACAGCAGTCTTCCACGAAGAATGTTAATAGAGGTCGATCTGTGCTCGTTTTTTTCTTAAGCTTATAGCTCTGAGAAGACATGTCCGTCCAGAGATGATAACGTTGGAATGATATTGAACCCAGTCTTATTAACCATTCATGAATCTGTGAAAATTTGTTACATATAAAAGTTTCAAAATTAAGATGCAATAATGTGATGTACAGTATGCTATGTAAACTACAGGAAAGAGAAATACTGATGCAACACGCCGAGTTCTCTGGCTTAGTACATTCCAACAGAAGCTCCACCCCTGCTAAGACCTTTAGGGTCATTGACCTGAATGATAAAACGGTCAACTAAGTAGCCGTAGAACAAAAAAAAGACAAGTGACTCACCTTGTCAAAGTTCTTGTGCAGGACATCTGCCACTGCGACGCATTGCAACCTTAGACGAGTAAGTAGATATCGACAATCTCTGCACTCCTCATGATCGCGTTCAACCTAATTAAGAAGAAACTTCTAAGCTACTTCCGAAATCAATATATAGCTATTAGAGGAACTATCTAAGCTTACAAGGGCGCGTTGATAATCCTCGAGCTGAGGATATTTAATACATTTGGAAGCTAATTTTGCACGTTGAGTGTGATAAAGTTTTAAATAATTCTCGCACTGAACAATTTAAATAGTGGGTCATGATTTTAGAGTTCAACGGCAAATGTATGAGCACTACGTAGATGCTTACTCCAATAACGAACCTCCTGGCGTCCACAAGAGTTCGAGCACATTCTGAAATTTATGGAGTTTTTAGCAGTAGACAAGAAAGTTTGAGGACGATGGTTAGAGTAACACTGACGTTGCTGGATCTCCACTCCTGTATTGTTTCCTTCTTCTGCAACCGGTGTTTTGAGAATGAGGAACATCTGAACCGCGTCGAACTATTTCAATTGATAAGAGTTCGATTAGAATAAAGCTGCCATCATCAGGACATTTCTTTGTCTTACCAGATTGACCGTAAGCTGAAGCTGAGACTCCATGAATTCCCACAGTTGCAAAACATGAGTTGGTGGGCGAAAAACTAGCCAGATGGAATGGTTTACACAATGATAGGAAAAAATAAAAACCAAGACAAAGATTATCACTTGTGTGTCAAACTGAGCGTATCAGAAAAATGGTAGCTTGCCGGAAATCGAAGCAGGTAATGCGACGTTACTAATGTCGCATTGTTGGCTAATGCTGAACCTTCGTGTGGTAGTAGTGCTGCCATCTGACACCATACCGACAACAGAATCTTTAACTGGCATAAGATTGTTGGTACTAACTCCAATTACGGAAAAACTTGACATGTTGGGCGCGGGGGATGATGAAGGTGATCCCATCCCTGGGGACCAACGAGTATCCCATTTCGGATGGAAGATGGAGCTTTCATCCTTGGTTGAGCGATCAATCAGCTCTGTGAGATCCAAAATTCTTCGTGGTAAAGCAATCTTAATAGCGAATGAGCCTCGGGCTAATACCTGTGGGACGCGCAATGTGTGCGATCAAAAACGTTTGTTAACAAAAATTCTAATGCAATAAGCAACAGAAAGTTCCATACGTCATCAGATATGGCGCGTAGCGCTTTCCTAGTTTTGCCATCCGTGGTTTCATTCCAAAGATTCTCTGATACTACGGGTGGAGCAACTAGGGATAAATCATCGAAGTTGTATGCTGCAATACTCATAATGAGCGCACAGAAGATAGTACAAACTGGTAATATTTTAAATTGTAATAAATTTAGTTATGAAACAAAAATATAAGCTTCGATAGAGTGAAACATACATTGACAAGTGGTGCGATAGTCGGGTTAAAGAAAGACACTACAAGAACCATAAAAAGGAAAATACAACTTCATCAGTTTCTGAAGAGCAATTAAGATGCTAGTCGGCTTGTACTAAAGCTCAAGAGAAGGCAATCGTATGCAAATTAAATTCAGCTATGATAACTACATATGCGCACGAAGATTCAGCTGCTGGCATTGATAGGAGGTATAAGAAAAACCTTCAAGGTCAATCGCTAAATTATCAAAATTAGGCAGATGAATAATTATCAAAATTAGGCAGATGAATAATTATCAAAATTAGGCAGATGAATAATTATCAAAATTAGGGCCGATGAATATATTTCGATCGAAAGGATCAAGTGGCGGAGGGGCTTTACGCATCAATGCACAATTCAATGACCCAGCGAAGTGAAAGGCCTAATATCAAAAGTGCATGCAGTATTAACTCGGCTCCTCTTTTGGGATCAATGGTCCAAAGAGATGTTCTTGATAAGCTAAAAAAAGTCTTATGAGTTCCATTATGTGCAGGCAATTCAAGCAAATATTTGGCTTCGGCTAGACTGGCTGCTCTGCTATTTCCTGAACTCCTTAGAGAAAAAATGTTCTGGAGTTGTTCTAAAAAGTCATTGCAACTTGACTAAAGCACCATCAATTGTACAGCAACGTCAAAATATCGCTTGAGGACTTGGGTGCCTGGTATATTTATATCTAGTGTCTCCAAGTAGTTTTTCTTTGATTCCGAAGCATCATTCATTGACAAAATATTAAATAAAAATGGGACTTACACTGCGGCGTTGGGCGGCAGAAAGGGCTTCAAGGTGAAACTTTTGAACGGCTTGCGAGGAATTCAATTCAGCAGAGAGTACTTCCCGAGCAAATATTTAAACTATCGCCTCAGACGATGCTTACTGCGAAAGATGGTAAATTGATAATGGTTTGTAGATAAGAATGATTTTCGTCGCCATTGAATTTAATCTGAGTGTTCTTTATATGGAATCTTCTTTCTGCGTTGATTGCGATGCGCATTGCCCAGTGACGTATGGATAGGTGCTTCAGTGAAGCTTGGCCACTACAAGGCCACACGGACAATGCGATTACTTGAAATCAGACCATTATAACCAGATAGGAAAGGGTTTGCCCACGCTCCTTCTCGAGCTGCCCCGATCACTGCAAACATCTAGATTGCAACAGGGAGTTTGAAATCGAGTTCATCTGATTGAGAGAGACAAACGCAACTCTAAATCAATCACTCAGCTAGGGCCGGAGTTGCAATAGATCCTGGAAGAATTGGTGACGCCAAAATGGGACCATTAATCCAAAGGAGTAACCATACTGGCTAGGTAATACAGGCTGCGAGATATATTAAATCAAACTCTTGGACCTCAAGGCAAAAAAATGATCTCCTGGATCTGATAGACCGATGACACGAGCAATGCTGTCAGTGATCGCAGGCCCTGTAAGTCCCACGTAAGAATGTTCTGCGTCAGTTTTCCGAAACTCAACACTTAAATCTAATAAGTCGATCGTAGTTAGAAACAGGAGGCTCACTCTCCAAATGTACTTTTTATATTGTGAATACAATTTTTTGTAAGTAGCTTTAGGCTATACAATCTATCAGCTCACGCTAGCTCCTTCCCTGCGTCATCCTGTCTCATTGCAGGTTGAAAAACCACTCCCAGACTCACAGTTATGTATATTGAGAGACGAGTTAACCCGTGGGCTGCCCTTGAATGCATGACTAATGGACGTTCTGAATGTCGAGAGAATAGCTAAAGGTTGTTGAGCAAGAAGGAATATTCTTGTGAATGTAATACTTGCATGAGGACCTCTGCCAGATCATAGATGATAGATGTGATTCAAGCATCGTCGATGGGGTTCATCCCCACTAAATTGACACGCGCCTTCCTCCGGCTAAGTCACTCGGCACGTCAATCTATCTTCAGCTTGACTATACGAAGTATCAGTTCATAATTTAAAGCAGCCACCTAATCAACTATTTCCTCAACCAGAACTCGACTAATAAAGACTGTTTGTACATTCACTAATTTCAGGCACCCTTCTACTCTGATTCCCTTGTCTCGAAGATTTATAAGTTTTAGTGGGTCCCGTTTATCAATGTGATATTTTCATTGATATGATTTGAACAAGTAAAATCTGGGCTAATCAGTAAAAAATTGGCTTCTGAACTGTACTTATATGCTTTTCATTATTCGATCGACGTTAGTATCTAGTTAACTAGACAGGTAAGCCATTTTCCATCACCTCCTGCGTTCAATAGCCCATTACCCTCGACGCAGCTTTATCAAATGATCGCGAGAAAATCGTCTTCTACTCACATCCATTCATCCCCTCTCGACTTGCGACCACTTGAACGCTGCAAGTGTCGAGCCAGTAGTACCTGCGGTCAAACCGGCGCACAATCCTGCTCTTCTTTCTATGAAGTCATTCATTAAAATGCATTTTGGTATTAAAAATTAATAATGATGATTTTTTTTTTTTTTTTTTTAGAAACAATCGTCTACTAGTACTACTGTTTACAAAAAAATAACTCTCCTCGCCTAGTATTTCAGTTGAAATAAAAACTAGCCATGGCCCAAGCGATTGTTCACCTTGAACAGCGCGCGTTTGAGATTGGAGCCGATGTTTCAGCTGTAAACAAGCTTCACATGATCGGGCGATTGGAGGATAATTACATGCTTGACAAGCCTGAAAACGAATCTCAGCTTGAATTTTTTCGATCAACTACCGGAATATCTGACCCCAAGCAACTGAAAGATCACATCATTTCTATTGCCAAAGAGGCGTATGATGTGTTTCCTTACCCCTGTATTTGGGGTTAGTCCATTTCCAAGTATCTTTGTATAGTTACTATGTTAACCTTGAATTCAATTTGATAGCCCTTTACTTTTGTAAAACCAGGGTTATAACTCACCCCGCTTATCCAAAAGTACTTGAGCTCTCCAAACGGGACGAGTCCCAACCGATTTTCCTGGACGTTGGATCATTTGGTGAGGTTGATTTCTGAATCTATCTTTTTTTCGTTGATGATATTTGACTAACTCTATTGAAGTTAATGTCATTTTTCTTTGCCAGCCGGAATTGATTTAAGACAAGTGATTCATACAGGAATGAAGCCAGAAAATGTGATGGGTACCGACCTGATCGATGGTAAGTACGAGTTAATCTTAAATTTTTCTACGAGTGATTTTGAGAAGGCTTCTCTCTTTTTTTTGATAGATTGGGCAAAGATCGGAAATAAACTTTTCAATGGAAATGGGGTTGTACCCTTCGTTAAAGGAGACATTTTTTCCAAATCATTCTTGGATCCTTTGACATCCTCGCCTTCAGAAGATGATAGTTCAGCTCACATTCAATTGAATGAACTGAAAAATCTCAACCCACTGAAACAAAAAGTCAGGTTTATCACTTGCAACTCTGTCTTTCATCTTTTTGATGAAGAGCGGCAAACCGAGCTGGCATATAGATTAGCGAGCTTACTTGATAACAACAAAAGTGGTAGTACTATATTTGGAACACATGTCGGGTCAAGCAAACGTTGTCTTATAGAAGGGTAAGTCGTCCACCTAATTTGAAAACTCCTGTGAAGGACACTGAAGTGTCAAATTCCCCATGTAGCACTGGTCAACGTGGAATGTTCACGCACTCCCCTGAGGTATGCATAATACACCTAATTCATCCTTCTTTTGATCCCCATTTAAATTTAACTATATTTGGATTATCTGACTTGCAGACATGGAGAAAAATGTGGGAGAAGATTTACAAACCGAATGAAGCTAGAATCGAAGTGGAACTAGGTCCACCTGAACCCATCACTCATCTTAAAGATTTTAGAAGCATGACGATGTTGATATGGTCGATAACCATTCTTTGAGAGAAAATGAGTTTTTCCGGATAAAAATTTACTCAATAATATACCGCGCGATTTGCTACTAATTTTGTTTTTACCAAGGCCAGGGCCAAAAATTTGATTTTTTTTTTTTTGAGATTTCAAGTGTTTTTTTTTTTTTTTTTTTGTTTTGTTTAGTTCAATATATTAGGATGTTTTTTTTTTTTTTTATCTGTGGTAATGATAATTGCAGGAACTCCGCTTGGTAAGATAACGACTAGCTGGATTAATATCATATCTGACCACATGACAAGTCTTGGAGATCAAAAAGGTGTGCTATATAAATATTTACGTCGGTAGGCGACTATGCAGACTCGCACAGCTAGCCGAATGCCTTACAAATACCTCATAGATTTGAATTAGCTTTTGACAATGGCCGATGTTGGTTTTTCTAATAAGGGACCGATTTATCTTTACTCATGTCTATTAAAAGGCAAGAGGCATGAAGCATAAAAATCTGCTCATCTCGAGTAATGAATCAATTTGTTTTACTTGTTGTTGAAATTCTGAAAAAAAATTTAATGAAAAAATAGTACTTTTTAAGTTTCTAGGAGTTTTGAGATTTTTTCATTTATAAGAAAGAAAGATATTAGCACGGTTCACATAGCACATAAGTCAGCAAAAGTGAAATAAGGTTTAACCCGATGCCCCTGCCAATTTGGCAGGGAATGGTTGCTGACTTATAAACTGCAACGAGTTAAAACTAACCCAATGTGAACCGTGCTATTTAAGAAGGAGGACAAGTTGCACTTGGAAAGACTTGATCAAGATTCAAAGGTGGCACGGAGAAAACGTACACACCGGCTCCATTTTGCGAGCTTGCATTCTCTCAAGCACGCGGGATGGTCTGGGAGACGCGAAGCACGTCGACAGCCTGACCTCAGGGAAGAGGTTGGCACGACACCACCCTGTGAAACTCCGGGTACACAGGCGGCCCGCAGCTTACAGCGACCCCCAGCCAGTCGGATTGGCTGGCGTGACGGACGTGTCCACACCTAGCGCTGCAGGGCCGGTGGCCGGATATACCCGGGTTCCGTGACCGCCGGGTCGGGTTGTCGGGCTGGCAGTTTGGGCGAGATTTACCCAAAGGGTCATGGCGGGTAAAATGTTGGGGCGGCTGTCTGGATCCCTCGAGTATCTCAAGTACCATGGAGGTTTCTCACAGGAACAGGTTTTTTTTTTTTCTCGTACATATGTGTTTTTGGAGTATGACACATTTATTTAATTTATTTATTGTTTTCATATAACTTATTCAAGAAGTAAAAGGAAGAAATAGAGATAAAAAACAAGATAAAAAGTATTATTTTATGTGTATACATATATATATATATATATATATATTGAAACCTTTGTATTTATGGTATATGGTATTGTTAGATTGTTCAATTCAAGAAATTTGAAAAGGGAAAGAAATAAATAACCTAATCATTGTCCATCTCAGCATCATCATCCATCACATCAAAGTGTTTGGCCTTGCAGGACCATTCCTTCAAGCAAACCAATTGCTCCAGTGATGCGGGATCCAAACTGGGTTGCTGTGACCCAATGATATTTTTAGATTGTGAGAAAACCCTCTCAGATGGTGCACTTGATGCCGCAATACCAAGGTAATACTTTGCCGTAAAAGCCAAAGATGGGTAAATGTTCTTGTGAGTTTGCCAATATTGTAAGATTTCAGTATCCGCAGCCTTATTTGTATCCGCTAGGTATTGATGAATCTTGCCATCTAAATCCATGGCGTCGGAGTGAATACCAAAAACATCAGCTTCAATCTCTGTTTGTTCTTGTTTTTTTCTTCTTCTTCTTGGGGTGAGATGTTGGAAATCAAGATTGATCATATGCTTCAGCTTGGTACTTGAACTCAATAAGTGCTTGATCAGGAGAAAGATCAAGGGAAAGTATATTTAAAAGAAATGAATAATTATTTTTGATGTAATGAAGCTTGATGTGAGGATCAAGTATCATTGCGCATAGTGGGGCGGGTTTTTCTGATGCAATGATGAGGTATTTCTTGAGTTTTTGAAGCATCTGTTGAGCTGGAACAATGAGCTCAGAAAGCTCATAGCTACTTTCAATCTTGATGACGTTCTTGAGGAGGGAGATTTAATTGGGAATGGCAGTATTGAGGCAGGGAAAAGATGATTGGCAAAGAATTTCAGTCACCTTGTGGAGTGGCTTCAAGAACTCCATCATTTGAAAAGTTTTTTTTTCCATTCCAATTGAGTAAGGCTGTATTTTGATGTTTCTTGATATGGTGGTTCGCATGATGACCATATTGATTTGATGCATCCAACTTGATTAATAGAAATTTGAATTAAACTTTTTTTATTGATCAAGAGCTACAAATAATTCGTTTTAAAAATTTTGTATGTTGAAAGAAAACTAAAATTGAATTATATTGAGGAAACAAAATACCATCAAAAAATAGTTTTTCTTCAAATCCTCTTTCTCATGCAAAGTTAGTTCAGCTATTTGTTTGATTTGATAACCAACAAAATAATCTTTGAGGGATTGTGGTATTTCTAATCAATCATCAGGCTTCACAGGGTTTCTTTTTATCAAAGGATAATCATTATTTTGAGATATAGTTGAATGGTTTTAACCAAAAGAAGTTTGTATATTTTTGTTACCTTTGAAAATATCTGTCACTTGAGTTGAAGCTTGGGTGTATTTTTTTTCTTTTTGATCAAACATAAAACTTCCTGAAATAATTTGACAGTGTGGAATTTATATTTGTGTTGAGGTGTGGTGGCAAAGGTGGAATGGTGGGTGTAGTGGTGGAACACATCGTGCAAGCTGATCAAATGCTTTGGCAGAAGGTGGAAAGTATCAGCAGGGTTATTTGCCTTTAGCGTTGGGGATTTGCAGTGCTTTTATACTAAAAGCAGAGGGAAAGCGGAGCGTAGGGTTTACGGGGGCTGAGCGGTTATGCGGATTAGGCAAGCAGAAGTGGGTTACTCAGGAAGGTGCTACGGGGTAGATTGTGCTAAG
This sequence comes from Uromyces viciae-fabae, assembly GCA_000785685.1. Taxonomy (NCBI): domain Eukaryota; kingdom Fungi; phylum Basidiomycota; class Pucciniomycetes; order Pucciniales; family Pucciniaceae; genus Uromyces; species Uromyces viciae-fabae. Next base: position 15,450 of record JNCO01002858.1, read on the forward strand.
GGCTGCGGATCAGCAGGGGAAGCAAAAGATTGCTAAGTGGATAGCGATCCAATCTGGTGGGCTGCCAGAGCGGGGTGACAACGGTCGGCAGTAAGGGTTCAGGTAGTAAGGCGGACACGGAATAAATGATTGGGGCAAATGTACGCGGTGGAGTAGGGGGGGGGAGACAGGGAAACGGGGTGCGGGCAGGGAAGAGTGGGAACTGGGGGATTGTAAATAGATTATGATAGAGGATAAATCATATATACAGAGACTTTTACTTACTCATCACATTAGAATAAGCACACTAATTTTCAAAAGAATAACTCATCAAGGGACCTCAGGGGAGCGACTGCGGAAGCGCTGGTAGATAGAAAAAGGCCGTTTAATTTGGGGTTTCTACTCAGGAGCGTAAGTTGCTTGTTGTCTCTTAGTCAACTAGTCTCAAAAAGGCAGAATCATCAAGTTCTGGAACCTGCAGAAGGGCAACTTAGTGTGCGGTGTGAGACTCCAAAAGAGGCTAGAGAATTTAAGCCCTAATGGCAGAATATAGAAAGGTATGGATGAGTATAAACTCTGCCTTTCTTAATGACAGGTATTGATAGAATGGTTTTGTCTGAAGATGAACAGGGAGCAAGGCTACACCTGGTTGATGGTTTATATAATGATTGAGTATTTTATTTCTGAGTTACAGTATGTAGGTGTTTAGTATTTTTCTATTTATTTTTTTCTTTCTAGTATGTGTATGAGTGAGTGATGGATGAGATATCTGGTTTGGATGATGGATGGATGAGTGGATGATATATGAAAAGATTGATGAGTGGGTGACTGGATTGATTCAGTGGGGGAAAACAGGCTGGAGAGAGCTCCTTATATACAAAAATATGAGGGATTTTAGCTCCAGGGGAAAGCACAACTGCCCTGCAAAAGTGGGTGCACATACCTGCACAGACCTATGATGTCATGGTGCACTGACCTATGATGTCATGCACACACACTATGTAAATACAACATCACCTGATTGGTGCACAGATATTTTTATGGGTTTAAGAAGCACATGACCTGAGCACAGACATTATTTGAAAGTAAAATATCACAGACAGGGGAAAGGTATACTGTCACACAAATTACCCAGTGAGACTTATATTCCTTGTAACTTCTGAACCATGTGACATAGAGGTATGGGCTTGCTGAGTGACTAGGGGTTATTTTGGCCCTAGAATCCATTTTTGAGGTTTATTTGAGTGTTTTCCTTGTCCTTCAGTCTTGAATTCATTGTTTCATGTCTTGATTCTGATTTATATTGTGCCTTGATATGTATAAAACTATTGTGGATATTATATTTTGACTGTATCATTGATTTATAATTGGATGTTGAAAGCCTTCCATGAATAATATTAAAACTTTGAATATTTTTGACTCATAATATTTACCACAGCGGACACTGGTTTTCTTTCCACATATTGGGGGTCTGGCCGGGAACTCTTTCTTTTCGCAATTGGGATTATCGGGGTGCTAAGAAATTTTTGCTTTACTCTTATCATTGGAAATGGCCGACAAGGGAATGTTCTTGCCAATGGAAATGGCTTCAAACTTGTCAATGCAAACACCATTACATCAAGGTGCACCGCCAGTGGCTGATCTCAGGGTGCAAATGGGCCGGGTCAGGGTACCAAATCTTTGCCCATACCCGGCCCATATCACATCTTGGGGCGGGTTGGGGCGGGTCAAAAAACACAATGCGGTGTCCATGCCCACCCCATGTTTTTTCCGGGTCGGGTCATGGGCGCCAGCGGGTCACCCCGCCTTTTTTTGTCAATTTTTTTTTCTAATCTTTTTAACACTCATAGATACTATTACTTTACTTCTACTTCAATTTTATCTGGTAAAAAATTTTAATATAAAGCATACAATACTTTTTATCCTTGTTTTATCCCTTTTGTTTTTACATTTAAGCATCATTTAAATTTTAATAGTATTTTTTTTTGTATTTAAATTATGGTATTTTTTTTTTTGTATTTAAATTATAGTATTTATTGCATTTTTGAAATCTTACTCAAATTCCTGACCTTATTCTTATGAGTAATCAGTAATCACCAGAGGCCCCAAAGGGACAGTGTTCAGATCTGATCCAATCTTGTGTACATACCAGAGCTTCAAGAGTTTCATGCTTGAGACTGCTTCGGAAATCGCTGAGGACAC
>KN361634.1:5770-17927 GCA_000785685.1 Uromyces viciae-fabae
GAAGAACTCTTTTCAATTAAAAATTCTCATGCCCACAGAAACTGTCAAAATAGTGCAAAAACACTTACAACACTCATGAGACACTTACACATACTCTTAGAGCGCCCCAAGCAAATAATATAAAAGGACCTCTTTCTACGCTCTTTTTCCCCATCATCATCCAGTTACATCTTTGTTATACATTACTTAAGCCTAATACATCTAGTCTTCGAAGTATCTTAACACCAGTAACTCTTTATATTGATCTCCACCATCTCTCTACAACTTCAACTGCTTGCTTTAGCCAACCAAGACGACCAGTTAATCTCTTTAGAGGACATATAGGTTAGTAAGTACCTAATTACTCTTATATTTCATCATCTAGTTGAAATAAACTAGTACATTGGGCTTTAAAACACCCGTGCACCGCAGGCCCCAATAATAAGGGCATTCAAAACACCCCTGCGACGCAGGCCCCTTGAAATAAACCCAGCAGGGCATTAAAAACACCCCAGAGGCTCTGGCCCCTGCTTTAAAATTATTTATTTAAAAATTAATAAAATAAATAAATCATCATATCTTATAATTATTTCTAAAAATAATCAAACCAATTCAAAACTTGCACCTTGTATAGCTAGAAGGATCACTCCTTGGCATTACAGAGGCTGACAACATTGATACGTCTATTAATCAAGGGGGTGAAATCTGTCAAGTGATTAATGAAGTATCAAACCAACAAGAATCAATTCGAGAAGCAGAAAACAACTTACCAGGTTTAGTAAATAATATCATTCGAGACCAACATCAGATAAGGAAAAGTTCAAGGAAAAGAGCGCCCCTTGTGAGATATGGAAATTGTGTCACTTACATAGCACAGATTGCAAATGGGGAGGACCTAAGAATTGATCTTGATGACGAAAGCCTGGGTGACTATTCAATGTTTGAGGCTATGGCATTTCAGACCTTCATAAAAGAAAATGTGATTGTACCAGATAGCTTTAACAAAGCCAAGCAGTCGAAGGAGTGGGTTGAATGGAAGAAAGCAATATTTTTAGAAATAGATTCGATTATCGAGAATGGGGTTTTTGAGATAATGGAAAAGGAAGACAGAGATAAGAACAAGTCAGTGATCAATACTCAATGGGTTCTCAATAAGAAATTCGACACGGAATGAAACTTAAAGAGACATAAAGCTCGTTGCATTGCTTGAGGTTTCAAACAAAAGGAGGGAATCGACTATGAAGAAACGTTTTCACCTACTGGTTGGTTGAGTGCAATGAGTTCCATACTCAATTATGCTACTCAGATTGGAATCCAGCCTAGACAAGAAGACTTCGTTACAGCTTACTTAAATTCAGAACTGGATGAGGAGCAAGAGGTATACATCATACCCAAGGGGTTTGTTGAATGGTTAGCTGGAACAAAACAGGAGGTTTATACCTTAGACATTGCGAGAAATGTCATTGAGAAACCTGAAAGGTTTGTGATCAAATTGAAGAAAAGTCTGTATGGTTTGAAACAAGAAGCAAGGGGGTGGTACAATACAATGACCTCGTGGTTTGCACAGAATGGATACCGAATTAGTAGCGCTGATACTTCTATTTTTCGAAGGACTGTGGGAATATTTTCACTTTGTATTGTTTGCCTTTTCAAACAATGCAGTTTTGGCACTTCAGGGCCCGCGGGACCTGTCAGTTGGGTTACATAAGCCAACTGAGTTCTGTGTCATTTGTCTAGGGGATTGATTATGTAATCTCCCGCATCATTTGACAATATTGTTGTCAGCCTGCTACAATGCTCAGCAAGCCAACATATGTAACATCAAATATTACTCTTATTTTATTATACAATCAAAACATAAGAACTAATAAATAAAGATTAATTCTTATGGAGAATTGAATATAAACCATAAATGAAACAAAAAATATATACAAAATATTTGAATAAATTTTCTAATATTAACAAGAGCCCAAATATAATTGTATATTTGGAGTTCTCATGAAAAAACAATATAGGTTACTCACTGGAAGTACCCCCAAATTCCTACTCCTTCACCACTTTTTCTACATCTGGCACCAATCTAGCACCAATTGTGTTATAGAACCTAATTACACATGTTACACATGTTACATCCATTAACTGTGAAATAATAAACATGTATTTAAACATATATAACCTTATTTATGAGTTTTATGAATAATGTAGAAAATAAGTACATACAGAAAAATCCTTGACAACAGAAACATCTATATAAATCATGAGATCTACTAAAATACGTAAATCATTGAAAAATAAAGATATTCAAATGAAATTAAATTTTTCCTTGAAGAACAGATATCAAGGAAAAATACATACATCATCAAAAAATCAAATAAAACAATGGAAAAGTAATTTTGAAATACTTACATAAAATCCGCTTATTTACATGATCTGTTAAATTGTATAACTGTCTGAATTTCTATTTTAAATATATTTGAAATAGCCAGAAAGCACTTTCCGACGCAGGAGAACATTAGATAAATCACAAAGCATGAGATCTTTTTCAATTCAAAAGATCCCAGGCTTTCAAAACAAAATCAAATATACATAAATCTACTATTTCATCATGAGAACTTGAATACAAGGCTTCAGTTCGCCTCTGAGGCTTGTAAAAGGTATAAATAGGGCCTTTTCAGTCGCCCTTTATCCCCCATCAGTTATCAGTTACACATGAGTCATAAATTACTTAAGATATATCTATTAATCTTTGAAGTATCTTGACACAGTAACCTTATTAGATCAACCCATTCTTGATTATATCCCTCAGAAGCCTACTCTAGCCATCTTAGGACGAACTGCTGCTCCTCAACTGAAGTTATAAAGGTTAGTAAGTACCTATTATCTTCTTTAATTCAAAATGGTTGAAATAAACCAGAATATTGGGCATTAAACAACCCCTGCTTAGCAGGCCCCAAAAATAAGGGCATTCAAACAACCCCTGCATAGCAGGCCTCTTGACTACCCAACAGGGAATTAAACAAACCCAGAGGCTCTGGCCCCTGTTCAAAAAATAATACTTTAAATATTAAACATATAAATATTTTATCATCCCATATAATTATTATAAAATAATTAAACCAAACCATCTGAATTTAAGTTTTTCACCCTGTATAGCTAGAAGGTTGCTACCTTGGCATTACAGAGGCTGAAAATTGTCAATATGTGTGTAACTCCTAAAATATATAAACAATTTATTTTTATTTATTAATACATTTTAATACATATACATGAGTATAGGTGACGTCTCTTTTAGAGGGTTTGTAGGGGTTTCCTTCTTATTTTTCTTTTATCAATAAAATAAAATAGAAGGAGGTATTTTATACTCATACTTCTGCTGAGTGACTGGGGTTATTTTGTACCATGGAATTCAAATATTACATAATATTTGTACTATTCCTGTCACTTAATAATGTTTTGATTTGTTTGTTTGTTTTTCATTGATATTTTTATTTATAAAAATATTCAAAATTTATTTTAGCTATTTTTGTTAGTTGGATCTAACATAGTAGCCAGCTGACACTTAACTTTAGCTTCACCACATCATTTTTTATGAGATTTAATGGCACAGTTAGAGTTTTGATTAAATCCTGGTTGTTACTCTTGAGGAGTTCTTTAAACTGATTGTTTTGTTCTAACAAAATTTTCTCAAAGCTTTCTTGTTGTTTTTTCAAAGCTGAGTCTAATTTTTGCTTAATTGAATCAGAAACATTCTTTTCCAAGTTCAAAATTTCCTCTTTTATTTAAGAGATGATAGTTTCACGGTGGGCAATATTCTCTGGGATCTTTTTAGGAGGTTGATTCTCAGGATTTGGAACATGGGGAGTAATGTCTGGGATTTTCAAATTATAATTTCCAAGTCATTCTACTAATTTTTTATTAATAGGGGTAAATCTTCATGGTTTAAACAAATTAACAATCCCTTGTCCTATAAATTTAACAATATTATTACTTCTAATATATTTATCTTCAATTCCTTCATTGAGTTCAGTAATATCAGTAGTAATTTTAGAAACAGACTCTATTAATGCCTCATAGCCTGCTTGGCTTTGTAAAACCCTCTGAGGGTGGCCCCTACTTGGGCTGCTTCTAGCCATATAGCTGGGTCCTGATAGCTCTCCGCTTGATGATACAAGGAGGAATTTTTCTTTCCCCTCTCTCTCTTTTCCCTTATTTTGGGGGGGGGGGGGGGGGGTTCAGGGTTTTTATCTCTGTCCAGGGATTCCATCCCTTCACATACCCTTTTAATACTTCCTGACGGGAAATCAGCTTTTGTAAATCCTTTTGGGTACTCATGGCCTGTCTGGCCCTCAAGATTATGAGGTCTTTGTCCCCCTCTTTCTTGGCTTGGAGAAATTTTCCCATTACTCCACATGTTCTCTCACTAAGGACCAAATTTTCCCTTCCTTCTCCTTGTCTACCACTATTACCTCCAGAGATAAAGCCTTCTGGGGTCTTGGGGTAGGTCCCTGGGGGATTATTTTGAGTAAATCCACGTCCACTTCCATCTGGTGAGGGGGGTTTGTGGGATTTTTGGATAGGGGTTGAGTTTTATAGGATTCCCTCATTGGAGTGTCTCATTTTTATTTCCAGGGGGTTATGATGATCTGGTGACAAAAGTGCGCAGAAGCATTGAAACCCAAATTGGCTAGTTAAAAGATTAAATCCTGTAACATCCATTTCCTTTTTCCTTAGTCAATTTGTTTGTTTCCTTCTCTCAGACTTATTAGTCTTTTTCCTTGCACTTAGGTTTGTCTCATCATTTATTTCTCATCATTTATTCCCATCCACTATTCTTTCCTCCATATTTCATTCTCATCCACATCTTTGTCACTTTCTCATCTTCATTAGGTCAGTAGCGTGGTACAATTTCTCCTGTGTCAAATTTCACTCCGCTGATATATTTGGTGCAATAGGTGTGTAAAAATGAAATCCAGTCAATTTGTTTGTTTCCTTCTCTCAGACTTATTAGTCTTTTTTCCTTGCACTTAGGTCAGTAGAATGGTACAATTTATCCTGTGTCAAATTGCACTCCGCTGATATATTCAGTGCAATAGGTCAGTAGCGTGGTACAATTTCACCTGTGTCAAATTGCACTCCGCTGATATATTCAGTGCAATAGGTTATGAGCCCAGGTTTGCGTTAAACTAAGAAGAGATAACACAAGCTCAATCAAACTCACACACAATAATGTCAACTCTTTTTTCACCAACAAAAATCGTCGAGATCCATGTGCATTATGGTCTACCTTGTGCAATTATTATGAATCAAACTTGAGCGCAAATCAGGCCCTAGTTTATAGAAATTTCCTTGGCATGAACTTTAAGAAAGATGTTCCGAACTTTCTAGCTGATTTAAATTCACATCTAGCACAAATTGCATCTAACGGCCTGAAAATCGGAATTCCAACTGACATTCATATCCACGAACATCTGATGGCCAAGTTTATAGTAAAATTGCTTCCGGAATCTCTAAAAGTTGAAAAAGAATTCATATATGCTAAAAGGCCCCTCACTCTCAAAATTGTCAAAGAAAAACTAGAAGAAAAAGTTAGAGATCCCTTGTGTTTAGAATCATCCATTCAAGTAAAGACTGAATCCGCTATGGTTGTTGCCAGAAACTACTTTTAAAATGGAATACACAACCCAAGGGCTCGTCACCGTGAGGAGAAATTCTGGCAGTTACACCCCGAGCTTAAGCCCGATCAACCTAAAGGCAAAAGCAACAGCAAAAGACAAGCAAAGAAGGCTCTATCTCATGTCATCGAGGATGATGATGCAAGTATGAGAACTACATCTAGCACTTATGAAATTTTTGCCACACCAGTAGCCTTCAGTACCAAAATGGCTAGTCCAATCCTACTTGAAAGTTGTTGCTCCGACCACATGTTTCCTTCAGCCGATCTCTTTGAAAATTATAAGAAAATAACCTCTTCAGTTGAAATCGCTGATGGATCCAAAATGATTATTGTAAGATTTAAAGTGTCACCTATCAAATTTCACCAAAATTTCACAAGTTTTTCTGCTCATCTCAATTTATTTTTACTAAAAATTAAATAAAAAAAGTTCAATCAATCAGCTTCAAACTCACCTCTCAACTCTACTCACCAAAATATCAATTCTCAATTTTCTTCTTTTCTTATTCTTTCTATTTTTATCATTTCTTCTTTTCATTCATTATTTAAATAATTCAACTGGCTATTGATGAGACCTTACTCCTCTTCTTCATCAAATCAAATCAAAACAACCAACTAATTATCATCAATCATAGCGTCTAAAAACAAAATATCTAAACTCTCAAGGTTCTCAATTCTTTCAAAGTCTTTCAATTGAATCAACCAACTCTCAGTGTTGAGTTTGTTTCCTTTCTATTTCTTTTCTTTTCTTTTTCAATCATCTTAAATATTTTAATTATTGTCTTTCTTCAATAAATCTAATTTGTTTTTCTTTTCAGTTTACTGCTCCTGAAATATATTTCTTTTCAAATCTTAAATCTCTTAATTATTGCGGGATGTGGCTTGGTTTGTCTACGCAACTGAAAGCATCACAACATTAAATTTTTTTATTTTTTATTTTTTCTTTTTTTTTTCTTTTTTTATTTTTTATTTTGTTGTTTTTTTTAATTTTTTAATTTTTTAATTGTAATTTTTTATTTTATTTTATTTGTTTATTTTTATTTTTTTATTATATTTTTTTTTCACAAAAAGGGAGATGAACCCAACGTGGTGGTGATACAAGTAAGCTAAACGTTGAGATAAGTTCAAAATTTGCTCAACGTGGGACAAAAGGAAGAATGTCCCACGGATGTTGTCCCCTAACCATCTCAACAATTTGAATGCCAATGTTCGCACCGCGGCAACCCAGTAGTTGGGTTGAACATGGTTGGCGCAACATTGGACGCCACACAAAGGGGATGTTCCCCAACACTTGGTGGGTAGCCACCAAATAAATTCCTCATCCGGGGATATTTGTCAGCTGGACCACCTGTGCCTTCCAATTCAATCAACATGAGCAACAGATCAAGAGTGGAGGACATTGTAGAGATTGGAAATATATATATTTATATAAACAATGAATAAAAATATAAAATATAAAAAAATAATACATTTTGACGGTTTGAAGACAAGATTTTGACAGAATGGGATTGTGGCGGGTCAAAGACAGACTGGCCACAAGCAGCAGGGTTGGAGTTTGGATGAGACTGGTTGTCTTTCGCGAGTTGGGTAGCGGGTCCCTTGGAGACGGGAATTCGACCCGACTCGCTAGATCAGGGTTCCGGGCCTCTGTTTAGCAAGGCTGTCAGAGATGCTCTAACTTCAGCTCTGAGCTCCCTGCCAATGTGGGGTACTTGAGCTCAAATTGGGTATAGGGAAATTATGCCCATTTTTTTTGAAAAAGTGAGAGTTAAAGGTATTTTAATTTGAGAATCTGCTCCAACAGCAGGTAACAAACTTGTCAACTGACTGGCAAAGATGCCGCCACCAATCCCAATCATGAAACAGAAATCCTCCCCAGTTTACAATCCTTACAAAAGCAAGTCCTTCTACTATCACCCAAGATCAAGATCCAGGTCCCGCTAGAATTCCCACTTTCTTCAGCTATCCAACAATTGAAATCAGGACACAGTTGGCTCAATGAATACCTTTTCAAGATCAAATCAGCTACCAAATTTGTGAGCACTGTAATTTCACAAAGAACACCAGGTATTTCATCACTTCTTGCTCAAGATTTCAAGAGGAATGGGGAAAAATTTGGAAGAATCTTATAAAGAAACTCAAGTTGCAATACTCTTATTGGTGTATTACATATCTATTGAAGATTGAATTAGCTAGGGTCCCACTGGCAATCTTTATCAGGAACTTCATTTGCTTTCTACCATTCCAAAGTTATTGCCCACTGATCTTAAATGGGAACCAAGCTAAGGGGGGAAGATCCGAATGATTTTCTAGATGTTTTTTCCTCTCTTGTTTTCTTTTTGTTTTTCCTTTTACTTCTAATTTTCTCTCTTTTTGAAACTTTATACAATTTATTTTAGAGAAAGCCTGGGAGAGGGGTAAACTGTTGCTTTAATTGGTTTTATTTGTATCTGTTGAAATTTCCCCATTTCTTCATCTAACTTATGTCAAAGCAGTTTTTTATTCTTTTTCTTCTTTTTATTTTTTATCTAAATTTTCTTATAAAACATCTAAATTAGACTAAATGAGGAAGGTAAATTGATTCTAAATAGTGCCTCATAACGGCATGTTCCCCTTTTATCAACCTTTAAATCAAACTGTATTTTATTTTTCATTTTTTTTGGGCTAATCAAGAAGAATTAACACCCCTTCTTGAATTGTGATATTTTTCTATTCTTTTTATTATCTTATAGCTGTAGTGTCATGCCATCAGAACTTTCACATGAGCTTCTGATGAAAATAGTCTTAGTCAAAATATCTCTTTGTTCTTTTTATCTTATTTTTTATCATTTCTTGTCTCAAAATATCTTAAAATATTTTTCTACAGTTTTTTCTTATTTTTTATTTTATTTTAAACCATTTTAAACCCCCCTGGGATTTGTCCAGGGGTCTTGTTGTTTTTTCTTCTCTCAAATACTCCGTACTGGAGAAGAAATGAAAATCATTCGTTATTTTCTCATTTTTTATTTGGAACCATTCCAAGGTTAGAAAAAATCCCCTTTGCCTTGTTTGCATTTTTTTTTTCTGCAGTTTTTTCCTGTTATTAAAATTCAATCATACGAAAATAAAAATCATAAAAAATTAATTTAATATTTTTTTATTCTTAAATTTCAACAGTATCTCCTACATCACTGTCATGGATATTCACAGTGTGCACTTTCAAATCTAACTTGTACTATAAAAAAAAAGATAAAGAAATGGGTAAACTAGGGGAAAATGATTTTTTTTATCTATTAATCAATGTTCCCAGTTTCTTGCCTGCATCTGTATCACACTTTCCTGAATCTGTATCACACTAGCATTCTTTGTAATGCTGTTCTGAGTTGTTTTATTTTACAAGTTGTTAATTCTCATATTCATAGTGTGTAATGAAAAAGCCAAATCTCTCTTGAAAAAAAAAAAAAAAGAAAAAAAAAATACTATAGGCTTTAACCACCAGAAGAAATTGGGGGAAACCTTCTGGCAGTTGTCATTTGGTAACTTTCACACTACTTTAATTCTAAATTGAATATTACTTATTGATTATTCCAATGTAACTCCAATGGACAGTCACTGTGCAGCGTGCACAGTGACTGTGCATTGAATATAATTAGGGCTGCTTTTGAAGTAAGAAAAACAGTAGCAACCAAGATACCCACTGTGAGACTCCAAAAGAGGCTCAAGTTTATTTTGACCCTTATAGCAGAATTTAGGAAAGTATGATGGAGTGAAGACTCTGCATTCCTGGGGTGACAAGAGAGTCTGAGAAGGGTTTACTGATGGGGAATGAAAGGGAGATAAGCCATACCTGATGATGGTAAGAAAGTTAGAAGTTTAAGAGAATGTTTCCAGCACTCAGATTTTTTTTGGAAAAGACAAGTGGCAGCACTCAGATTTGTTTTGGAAAAGGCAAGTGGCAAGACAGCAGGATATTTGTGGGAGCAGGGGATATGATTCAAGTCATCTGTGGCTCCTTTAAGAAAGGGGAAGAATGTGAGCAATGGCTACACACTGAAGGTTCAAATGAGTGTAAATATTTATTTCTTTGGAGGTATGTATGTGTTGAGTTTTTTAAGGCTTAGGTTAAAGCCAGGGGGCTTCTTTTCCCAACAATTGTTTTCATTCTTCACTTCAGCTCGTGTTTCTACATTTTCTTCATTATTCTTCCATTCTAAATCATTTTATCCTTCTTAAAATCCATCAAGATTCAACTCTTCAAAATCATCAGAAAGAGAGTAAAACTAGTAAAGTAACTCAATCAATTATTCTCTTCCTCATCAACTCTAAACAAATATTCAATCTAATCTTTTCCCCTTTCTACTTCAAGCCTAGTATCTCGCTGTCATCTCCTTGAATCTCTCAAGATTCAAAACTTTATAGTTTTTCAGTCTAGTGTTTTTGCACTTATGTTTGTTTTCATTATTTTTATTATTTCTCTTTATTTTTGTTTGAATCTAAAAGAACTGACCTTATCAACCATTAATTTCTGTTATCCATATTGTTCTTTTTATCAGTCTGCTTCTCATCTTTGCTCATCTGATCTTCATCCATCACTGTTAAATAGCTTAAAGCTCATCTTTCCTGTGGTTTGTTTCCTGTTTTTACTTTCTCATTCTCTTTTATGATTCTTGTTGAATTCCTTTTTCCTTTTCTTTTTTTTCAGTCTGGTTTTAGTTTTTTGGTTATAAAGAATAAAATTCAACAGTATGTAAGTGTTATTGTTATTAAGGGGGTTGTCCAGTTGTCATTGGATATTGGATGATGAATTATTTTTCTGATAAATCAGATGGGGGGAAAAAACTGAGGAGAGAGCTCCTTATATAGAGAATTGGTGTGAAAAGCAGGGTACAAACTGACACAGGGCTTCCAAGAAGTTTTTCCTGAAGCAGTGCACATACATAAAACAGTAAAGGTGTATCTTATCTTATCTCCTTCCAGACATGTAGGCTAAACCCTTTTGAAAAAAGTGGAATATGTAATAAAAGGTCAGAGGCTTTCTAAAACATGTGTAAGTATGAGTTTATCCTGCAGTGGTTGAATATGTACAGTAAATGAGGTCATAGCCTCTTAATCATGAAACCTGTAGTGGATATGTGATAGTAGATATGCATTATGTGATATTTTTTATTTTTTATTGACTCATATATTATTTTTTGATGCAGCAAGATTTATTCTTGTTGTTTGTGATGTTTTGAAATATTTTGAAGTACCTGATTTAAGTCTTCTGCCTTTATGAGTAGCTCTTAAACTAGTGGAGTTATTGTTATAGCTTTGGTGATCTACCAGGGGTTAATTTGGGTTTAGAATCCATTTCTGAAATGAAAGAATGAAGAATTCCTGCTCCTTAAAGTGGAAATAATAATTTTTTTTATTGAGTCCACTTTAGAGTACCACACAACATGTCAACTGGTGGCAGGTGTCCCCCAATGTCTGCTGGTGTAACACTGTTGACTGAAATGATGCATTGTTCTTCAGCAATTTTTGTGACTATCTACCATAACCTCTATTTTTTCCTACTCACCAAAAACCCTCAAATATCTTCACTCTACAGTGCTGTTTCTTGCCCTACCCTGACCATGCCCCCCCAAACCTTTTCCTCCATACCCCAATACTGAAATGCACTTTTCAACCAAAAATGTCTTATAAATATTGATGAACAGCAACTGCAAAACATCAAAAAACATGTCATATTCCAACACTATGATGGTTGACTACACAATGGGTGAAGCTGTTCCCCAAAATTAAACTAGCAATGCTACTGCCTCTGCGATTCATACTAACCGGCCTCAGTTGAATATTACAAACTCAATGCATTGCCCGCAGGCTTATGTCTTTCTGTCTCCTTCAAGGGATTGTCCAGCACCTCTACCAGCAGAATCTCCATTGGTTGGATTTTTGAAAATGATCTTTATGAAAGCATCTAAAGATGCTACTACCAGCTCTATTGGAATTGATTCCATGACTGTGGATATTATAGTTCATTTTATGGACAGGAACACGCTCCAAAAACAAAAAAAAAACTGCTGATTGAACAGTTACAACCAATGAATGCCTTACTCAAGTCTCTTGAAGTTAGAAATTTGACCAGAGTGCCACCACCACCAGTAATAAAAAGCTATGCTGCTACAGAAGCCAAATAAGTCAAGTTTGTCCCTCCAACTATTGCCAAACTACCCACTGAAAAATCAGCACTTACTATCATCCACACCAAATTGGTTATTAACCCGATGAAAGAAGTTTCATGCAGCAAGATAGTACAGAAAACAAACAAGATTCTAGATATGTTGAACCAACGGTGGTCCAGCTACGCTGTGGTTAGTGTTAGCTTAGCGCAGCTCTAGCTTTTTTCAGCTAACGCTGATGTTAGCGTTAGCGTTTTTTTTTTTTTTAAGCTAACCACTAACAAATTTTTGCAAAAAAAAAAATCTAGCGCAGCGAAGCGTTAGCTTTTTTTTCTAAAAAAAAGCTAACGCTAATAGGATTTTCAAA
>KN361635.1:6953-17927 GCA_000785685.1 Uromyces viciae-fabae
GTCTGTGATATTTTACTTTCAAATAATGTCTGTGCTCAGGTCATGTGCTTCTTAAACCCATAAAAATATCTGTGCACCAATCAGGTGATGTTGTATTTACATAGTGTCTGTGCGCATGACATCATAGGTCAGTGCACCATTACATAATAGGTCTGTGCAGGTCTGTGCACCCATTTTTGCAGGGCAGTTGTGCTTTCCCCTGGAGCTAAAATCCCTCATATGGCATCTGAAATACACTGCTTAGTCAAACATGAACCATTATCATCTACTCTACTCCTTCTTTGGTCAGCGAATGTCCCACACTCCAAAGAATTCACATTTGGAATAGGCTCATAGTCTGCGAGGTTACCCTGTGGTCTTTCTTGTTCCTCACATATATGACCTTGTCGGTATTCTTTTGTTTTTCCGCACTGTTCTCTTATTTTTCATAGGCTATTTCTCACATCTATTACATGAAATGGACTTTCCGGATCGTTCCTCAACAATTGGAAATAATCATAATTTGGTATGTCTAGGAGTGATCTCGTCTGAAGTAGCTATGGTGGAGCCGCTCCGTAATTCAATCAAATATCCGTGCTCGACCCGTGCTCTGCTTCAAAAAAGGACACCAAACTTTCAACATTTATTCATGGCCAGGGGCACTCGTTGGTCATGTGGCTGAACCTCTGTCAAGTGTTTTGAAGCAGCTACTAGGACCAATTGGCTCAATATCTATGGAAATTGGACAGATCATGAAAAAAAACTCTCAATATCAAAACGACAAATCCCCTATGCCATATCCAACCATCATGATTGAAGTCACCCTGAAAGCTTCAATCACACCAGAGACCAATCTTTCAGTCACGGTTATGCTCTTTTCCCCGTCTGAGCAGTCTGCAGCAATTACAAGTGTTTTTGAAGATGAAAGATCATGATGGAAGTCACCCTGAAAGCTTCAATCACGCCAGAGACCAATCTTTCAGTCACGTTTATGCTCTTTTCCCCGTCTGAGCAGTCTGCAGCAATTACAAGTGTTTTTGAAGATAACAGTTTAACAATTGAAAATGCTGAGGGCTACTGCCCATCAAAATGTTATGGAATTCCTCATCAATCACATCTCAATGTCAGGAGCCAATGTGATCTTTTCAAAGTAAATCACGGGTTTCAAACCCAGCTTTTGCAGCACCAGCAGGAAGCCCTACAGTTCATTCAAAAGCTAGAATCACCTGAATCAACGGCCCTTTCAGACTTATGGAAATTACCCTGTTGCAAGCCACTGGTCCAATCCTTCGATCATTTGGTTGCCAACGAACAAACCAATGCTTACATAAATTTTCAGGCTCAGGGTTCCATTTTGGCTGATGAAATGGGACTAGGCAAAACTTTAACCTCATTGGCACTCATTCTAGCCTCACAGCACGAAAGCAACGCATTTGGTAATTCTGATGAACGCACTTCTAAAGGTACTTTGGTGGTTTGCCCGCTGTCTACCCTGGGCAATTGGGCAGCGGAAATTCACAAGCACATTGATATGAAATTCTGTAAATATGTAGTATATCATGGAAAAGGACGGAAAATGATTGGGCCAATGCTCTGGACGCATGACATCGTCCTTGTTACGTATGATACAGTATCAGCTCTTTTTGACTTTCAGTGTGAAGAACTATTTGGAGTGATGTGGTTTCGCACTATTTTAGATGAGGCACAGTAAGTATTTATTACCTCACCTGTTGCACCATTGTTCACAATCAGTGAAGATGATTCTGAAAAAAATTACTTGGCTGTGCTAGTTTAATTCGCGATCCATCTACAAAGCAGAGCAGGGCCATTTTGGCGTTGAAGAGCAACCACAAGTTATGTTTAACTGGAACCCCCCTTCAGAATCGTTTGAGTGACCGCATGACATTGTCCTTGTTACATATGATACAGTATCAGCTCTTTTTGACTTTCAGTGTGAAGAACTATTTGGAGTCATGTGGTTTCACACTATTTTAGATGAGGCACAGTAAGTATTTATTACCTCACCTGTTGCACCATTGTTCACAATCAGTGAAGATGATTCTGAAAAAAATTACTTGGCTGTGCTAGTTTAATTCGCGATCCATCTACAAAGCAGAGCAGGGCCATTTTGGCGTTGAAGAGCAACCGCAAGTTATGTTTAACTGGAACCCCCCTTCAGAATCGTTTGAGTGACCTGTATACTTTGCTACGTTTTATTCGTGTGGAGCCATGGTCCAGGGAGGAGTTTTGGAAGACGCTCATCAAACCGAATATTTAAAGAAAATCCGACCTTGTAATTGACATGCTTCAAAGGCTACTTGCCACAATTTCTCAGAGGAGGCTGAAAACCTCAATACTCCAGTTGCCACCCAAAGTCAATCAATCTATAGGGCTAGAGCTTGCACAACCATGGAGAGATGATTTCCTCATGCGATATAAGAATTTTGCGGACTTGTTTGGGGTAGAGCACACTGGCCGAAGCTGGGATTCGACTGAGTTCTTCCAACAGATTGGTATGTTGCAAAGGGTATTGTAATCATCCGCAGTTGATCAAAAACACACAATCACCTTTGCCTGCATTTGAAACCACTTGGCGGGATAGTGTCAAAGTGGCCCATTTGATCAAAGACTTGAAGCTGCCCTTGGAAACAGAGACGGGTGGGCCATTGGCGAAAGCAGTGATATTCTCACAAGGGACATCTTTGCTCAAAATGTGAGTGATTGACAATTATCTGACAATTATCTCATTTATGACGGATGTAAATATCACAAATCTATTTACAGCATAGATGATGCGCTGGATGAAGAAGGTATCCAATTTGAAAAACTGGATGGATCATGCTCTTTGCATCAGAGAGAGCAGAGTCTGGGAATTATTAGGAATGAACGAATGGTCCGAGTACTTCTGGCAACAATAGGGGCAGGTGGGGTGGGGATTGACTTGACCTGCGCACAGAAGGTGTACCTAATGGTAAGGCCGATTTGAACAATGGATAATGTAATCTCTTCCCAAACACCTGGTCCTGAATATGATTGAGCACACAGGAACCTTGCTGGAATCCAAGTATCGAAGGTCAGGCAACAGATCGTGCCTACCGACTGGGCCAGCGCTGTACGACACACATCACCCGATACTTCATAAAGGGCAGCATTGAAGAGAATATCATGGAGGTGAGCCCTACCTACGGTTTTCAGGCTTCCATTTGATATCGTGGGCTCATGGATTGTAATTCCTTCACAATCTCAAAGGTACAGAAGCAAAAACAGGAACTTGTGGAGTAAAACAGTTATTCATACATAGATTCTCACCAGATATATTCCTGACCTGACAATTTCATTTGCAGGTTGACGGTGGCACATAAAGAAGACATAAACAAGCTAGTGGTGAAAATCATCATGGAATCAATTTATTGACATGGATTCTCACCAGATATATCCCTGACCTGACAATTTCATTTACAGGTTGACGGTGGCACATAAGGAAGACATAAACAAGCTAGTGGTGAAAATCATCATGGAATCAATTTATTGACATCAGCAGCACAGCAAAACAATCAAAGCTCAGGAAAAATAATTGATTCATTTTGAGTATCTAATACCACCTGACTAAGCATGTCTCTGGATTCTATGTAAATGTGATTGTAGCAGTTTCTTGGTAGCCCCACGGGTACCAATGGGTCTTCGGATGAATTGATAGCAGTTTTCCTGCGTAATTCCAGTGTTTTGGTCCTCTGCACATATTGAGATCCCCTTTGAGTAAAACAGTTATTCATACATGGATTCTCACCAGATATATCCCTGACCTGACAATTTCATTTACAGGTTGACGGTGGCACATAAGGAAGACATAAACAAGCTAGTGGTGAAAATCATCATGGAATCAATTTATTGACATCAGCAGCACAGCAAAACAATCAAAGCTCAGGAAAAATAATTGATTCATTTTGAGTATCTAATACCACCTGACTAAGCATGTCTCTAGATTCTATGTATATGTGATTGTAGCAGTTTCTTGGTAGCCCCACGTGTCAGCCTCCAGACATATTCAAGCTATGTCTGAATTCTGCAAATAAAATAATTATATATTTTACATTTTATATTTTATATATTCTATTTTGTTTGTTTACTAATTAAATAATTGTATTATTAATATTTTTGTTTTGTGTCATACAGTATGGTTAAAATTGTTGAATTGTCAACATTCACTTTAACCTAGCATTTAAAGAAAGCCTTTTTGAATATCTTTGTTCTGACCCAGGTTCAAACCATCATGGAGTTTTAAATGAAAATTATAATAATAAAAACATTTTTATATAACTTAATAAATAAACAAACAATACGGATACTATTTTCAAGAATGTTTCACTCTTGAAGATACTTCCTGAAAATACCACAAGATTTGTGGATTCCCTTTTTCATACTTATTGCACATGATAAAGGGTATATAATTTACCCTTATCATATTCAATAATTTTCCTTTTTATTGATTGGGATTATTAACCCCAATCAATTATACTCTTGAATTAAAAGAGCATGAAAAACCAGAGTTTTTCTGTTGGGGAAAAAAGAGTATAAGTACTCCTTGTTTTCCCTTCAACAAAAACTCAGCAGAATAATAACTTAGAATAAATAATTTCACACAGTACTTTCAATTTTCTTTAAATATTACATAAATATTTTGAGATACAAAGTAAGTTAAATTCATTCTAGAATTATTCCAACCTACAGGGCTCACCCCTCCTTCTAACTATATTAGAAGGACAGTGCCCTATAAAAATAGCTTGGTCAGGTTTTAACCACCAACGTCTCCTCTTACATATAAGAAGGAGCTCCACCTTTTTTGGTGTGAAGACACTCTGTTTAGAGTATCCAGTACTACAAAAATACTTGTAGTACTGTAGCACAAATTGTGTACTGTTTGTCACGGCCAATTGGCAATAGAGACACTCAGTAAAAAGTGTCACAGCTCACACTTGGGGGCCCTATAAAGCATCTTGCCTATGGTCCTCTTTTCTCCACTCCCCCCATCCCACATATCCTGAATCATGCCTAAATACCTCACGTCTCCTCTTACATATAAGAAGGAGCTCCACCTTTTTTGGTGTGAAGACACTCTGTTTAGAGTATCCAGTACTACAAAAATACTTGTAGTACTGTAGCACAAATTGTGTACTGTTTGTCACGGCCAATTGGCAATAGAGACACTCAGTAAAAAGTGTCACAGCTCACACTTGGGGGCCTCATCGGGAAAAATAAAGAAATTTTAAAATTTCTTCCTGAGATTTTATCAAAAGTTTTCATAACTTTTTTGATACTGCTAAGCTAAGGAATTGAACTATAATAGTTTGAAGGTCTTCCTTTTGAGCTTACAATAAATATTTTTTGAAAATTTTTAGACTTGTAATAAAAATTTTCTATAGTATTTTGCTTAAAATCGCTAAATTTGCATTTAAGCCATTTTAAAATTTTTCTGTCATAATTTCGGTCTAAAATTAAATTTTTTAGAAAGATTACTGCCAGATCTTTCTTTCTATATACTTATTGTAGAAATAGAATCACTCATTCAAAACCTACAAAGAAAATTCACAAAATCTAAAGAACAGTGTTAGAAAAATTGTTCTAAAAGGTTTATTACTTACTCAATCAAGCTAGAAGTATATTTTTCATCTAATTAGAGTTAAGAGCATCATATTATAACTTTATAGTAATATTGCTCCTCTAGAAATATCTAAACAAACAAAAATTTTTGAATCTAAGTTTTTCGCTTATAAAATTTGTAAAAATTTGGCGATCACAACAAGAATAGGTTTAAAAGAATCTGGTTCTTTTGATACCTTAAAATCTACTTTCCGATTCGTAAAACGTGATTTAGAAAAATCTGTCTTAATTTTAGCTAAAAAACGCAATATCTTAAGGAGTGAGTTTCAAGTCAAAAAATTAATATAGATTGATTCTTTATAATTTACTGATAGAGAATCACTCTAATAGTGGCTACCAAAGTGTCCACTTGCCTTTATTTTTTATTTTATTTTTTAAAAAATTAACTGAAATTGTTTAATATTTCGTAATGTATCCTACGTTCAGCCTCAAGCGAGTCTCCAAAAGCTCTTCCCCCATCATTAAGGGAGAAGGCGCGCAATTGGAGCCAGCTTATCCAAATATTGGCGGAAACCCACCAGGTAAACTGGCGGGAGTACCAAGGAGCGGTACAAGAAAATACCTCCAATCCAGCCCTTCCAGTCCAGGTTACAGAAGAGGCGATGATAGCGGATCTCTCACTGAGTCAGGTAAAAGTCCTGCTAACATTCACAAGGAATAAAGGCTTCCGTCCGCCGATTCCTTGGGTAGAAACTTTGAGACGCCATACCACCAACAGAGCGGTAACAATGGCGACGCCAGCGCCAGGCTGCCGCCAGGAGCCTATCCGAGTGGAAGAGGCGCATCAGGCCTTTTCCCGACGCCAGTTTCCTTTCAGGGAGAATTCCGAAAGGGACCAAAATTAAGGCAATTTATTTCAAATAAATCAAGGCCCGCAAGAAAGTTGCCAATCCCTTCTCAATCAAAGAAGAGGAAGGAGAAACAAAGAGCAATGAGCCCTCCTTCTGTACCTTCAGATAACATAGACTTAGTTCCACCCACTTTTTCTAATTTATTTCCATCAAAAGATACTGATTTAGTAAATTTGGAGGAACATATTATTTTTCCTACTAATTATGAAAAAATTGTAAAAAATTTAGAAAAGATTGATAATAATGAAAAAGAAAAAGACAAAAGTGTTTCTTCTTCTAATAAATCATCTTTTCACCCCAATAATCATCCAGACTAAGACTTAATGGATGAAAAAATAAATGTTTTGTTTAATAATTTACAAGTTATTTATGATAGTCACAATAAATGTTTTGATACTTTGAATAAAGCTATAAAAAATTTAAAGGACATTGTGAATAATTCTTCAACAGAGAAATTGACCTTAGAAAGAAATTATTAGACAGCATAATCAATAATTATACTGGTAAGAAAGATTTTAATGATTTTCTTGAAAAATTTGATAATGTTATGGGAGTAAGTGAGATTGACAAACCTCCAAATGGTTCTATTAAACATTTGATACCTCCTAATTCTGTGGGGATTCATCAAAGACTCACAGATATTGAAAGTGTTATTAAAAATAAAATTAAAACATTAGAATCCTTAGGAGATTTGGAGAAATTAGAAGAAAAAATTAATTCTTTTTCAAAAATCCCTGATTTTCTTACACCAAAAGTAGAAGTAAATAATCAGCTCTTGATGATATTTTCGAAAATAATCATGATTTGCAAAAACATATTGATGAAAAGTTATTGAATTTGGAAAATAAATTTAATGATAAATTAGCCAAACCTCCAAATGGTTCTATCAAACATTGGATACCTCCAAATTCTGTGGGGATTCATCAAAGACTCACAGATATTGAAAGTGTTATTAAAAATAAAATTAAAACATTAGAATCCTTAGGAGATTTGGAGAAATTAGAAGAAAAAATTAATTCTTTTTCACAAATCCCTGATTTTCTTACACCAAAAGTAGAAGTAAATAATCAGCTTGATGATATTTTAGAAAATAATCATGATTTGCAAAAACATATTGATGAAAAGTTATTGAATTTGGAAAATAAATTTAATGATAAATTAGATAAAATTTTGAATTTGTTGAACAATAAGCCTGTTGTGCAAATTGCAAAAGAAGAAAATCTTGAATATAAAATTAAAACCCCAATAAAAGTTGAAGGAGCCAGTGACTCCCCCGTAGATATGGATAAAGAAATCCAAAAACAAATATTACATGGGTTACCAAAGATAAGTGACTGGGCCACTTTTAAAGGAGAAGGGGAATATGACCATGTTGAATTCATGGAGTGGATTGACACTTTAAAAAATGATTCCAATTTACCAGATAGCTTAATTACTAGTAGATTGGGGAGTTTATTTAAAGGTGTAGCTGCTGAATGGTACAGAAGTACCAGAAATGCTTTTGGAAAACAATCATGGGATTGGTGGAAAGAAGCAATTCATACTAAGTTTGGAAATTCTAACTGGAGAAGAAGAGTACAAACTGCTTTTATGAAAGACAAATTTATACCAGGACAAAGTTCTGTATCATACTGGGTTACTAAACAGTATAAAAGGCTTAAGTCCATTGAGCCTCAAATTACACATGAAATGTTGAATTTCAAAATTTTATCTCAAATGGATAGTGAGATTGCTTATGCAATCAAGACTAGTATGAAACATACTAATGAAGATATTGGTAGTTTTATCAATATTCTACAAGATATTGTAGATGAAACCAATTTGGGAAGAAGAAAAGATTATATCTCTTCTTCCAATAAGCCCACTAATGATTCTTCCCCCAGAAACAAGACACATTCTGAAAAGGATAAGAATACATCTAAAGAAGGAACAGGTATCACCTGTTATACTTGTGGTAAAACTGGCCATACTTCTAGGCAAATTCTGACAACTTACAAACCAAACAATTAGGAAGATGGAAGATAAAATTGGAAAACCATTGGTGAATGTTTACACTCTATTACCAGATATAGAATCAGAAACATTGTCAGACTCAATAGATACAACTGAATATCAATAAATTATAGGATGCTTCAACTATTTAGCAATCGGAACACAACCTGATCTATCATTCTCAGTTATAACTGGGATGCAGTTACCCGTACTAGCGGGGTTCACAATACATTTTTCTGAGTAAGATTTTAACCCGCAACCCGTAAGCTGCACCATAGCTGCGGGCTAAAAATTATTTGCTAAAAAATTACAAATTTTATGCAATCACAAGAAAATTTCAAGCCCCCTCCCCCCCCCCGGAAAAGGGGTTTGATAATATTATTGTATCAGCCACCAGCCCGCGGAAATTCTATTGTGAACCCCGCTACTGTCAGTGAAATACTTGTTGAAATAAAGAATGAATAATTTAATAAAATATTAATAATATTTTTGGATTTTTTAATTTTTATTTATTAAGAAGAAATATTAGATTTTTAAGGAAAAAAGGCAAGTGAGCACCACTTGGAAAGACTCAAGGGTGGCATGGAGGAAAAAGAAGGAGAGTCAATGAGAGTTTTAAATACTTGAACTTTGTCTTTTTATAGACAAGAAAAGGAAGGAAACCCTTGGAAATTTATCAGGGGGCCTAAGATGGGTCCAACAACTAGAGAGCCCCCAGCAAGATCCAGAGGGGGCCTCAGATAGGACAGAAAAATTACAAAGGAAAAGAATAAGGAGAGAAGAAAACAACAAGGCAATTCAGACTTATAATTTATTTGAACAACATTCAACATGAAGATTCTAACATCACAGACTGTGGGTGTGGGAAGTCCACAGACATTATTCTTGATATTTAAAGAGAATGAAAGTAAACAAGAACAACAATAGAAATATTTTTCATTGAACAAAGAGATTGAACAAATAACCGTTTTTATATTAGTCTGGCTCATGGGCTGCTACTATTATTTGATTATAGACAAAACATCTTAGACTAAAAATATTAACTAAATAAGACTGTTAAAATCATTTTATATTTTAGAAATTTAATAATTCGATAAAAACTTGTAAACTATTTTTTAAAATTGTCTTTGCTTTAAGAGGCAAAAAAACTGAAATTCCAACAATACTAAGATTGAGATCAAAAACATAAGAATGGAATGAAAGAAAAAAAGAAAAAACAATGTTCATCCGCCACCAGATCTTCTATCCGCTCCTCCTAAATCCTCCTTGCTCGAGGTGTAATGATACTTTTTTTGACTTCTTGCTTGGATAGGCAGAGCGATCAAGATAAAAGAAAAACGCCCACCTCAAACAATTTCTCAAAATCTCCGCACGATTGCCATGGAAGCGACTGCTGATGATTACTGTGCGCTAGACGCTGTGAGTTAATCCACTCCAACACGAAAACCATCCGCTGTATTACAGTCTCTGGGGAGGTAGAGTGCAGTGACGTTCCACAAATCTAAGCCTGTATATATATTACCCCAAAGGCGTATTTTTCTGAGAAATTCAGAAAAAACCAAAGACATTCTTTTTTGGAGTCGTAGTAAATCAACATGATTAACATTAAATTCGGAAAGATACATAAACAATTGCAGTCTCCTTTTGCTATTTTTCATATTTTCATATTTTTATCTTATTTCACTCGAGAAAAGTTCGTGTTTCCCCTGTACGGGGGTTAAAGCGGTAAATCAGTTGGGTCTGATTCATCCGGTTTTCTCGAAACCAATCGAGGTAGATGGACTGCCACATAAGGGGCAACTTCCCCCAGATTCTGTATCATCATCAAGTTTACTCAACTATAGTTAGTGAAACTACATTATAGGAGTCGAGTTAACCCCGCACCATGATGGAGTCTGAAAACTTCAGGATAAGAACAAAGTCAATCGGAAACATGAATGCAACCGTGACTTGTTTATATCACCCAGGAGTCCTTTCCTGAGACTAGCTGGATGATACATTTGCCAGAGTCTGATGCATTTTAGAAGCATACTAGAAAGTAATTTCATTGCTCCAATCTAACTTTTTTTTTCAAACTTTTACTCAATCAAGAGCACCAACCGAGCGCTAGACCATAGCAGAGGAGAGATTGAACTTTTGGATCATGAAATTTCTCAATCATCTTGTCCTCTTTAGCATGGCCAGAAAAGGAACTCATGCATATGAAGATTTGTGTGAGGTTGTACTCCAGTAAGACAGACCGAGCTTCGTGAATGGCCTTGATTTCGCCAAAAACTCTGACTTCCTTTATATTTTTTCAAATTTGCATCTTATAATTTCCATTGGGATCAAGTTCTCAAGATTGGGAGTCATCTCGGCGCGTGGAACATGCCACGAGTCTACCTCACAATGTGCCACAGACCCTCCCGGAAAATCAGAAACTGAGATATCTGTGAGAGTATGAACGCCAGAGCCCCATCGGTTCAAGATGGTGAGCTTGCTTGTCTGTCTTAAT